>JBCAUG010573714.1:0-14535 GCA_038406175.1 Haplosyllis leylae | reverse complement strand
GTTCAGCTGTAAACACCCTCAGAAACATTTGTCACTAGTGGCATAATAAGGTGTAATGCCTAAAAATCACTTTAGTTACACCCGGCAGTCTGTGCGTACCAGGGGTTTCACATGTGGCAGCTTAAGGGTTTAATTTAATGAAATTAGATCTCCGGCCAAATTCTGCTGAAAAACCTGTTTCGAGCAGCATATCGTCAGGGTTAAGTAACTAATTAGCACACTCTCGTAGGTTTCGAAAAAATTGTACTTTTTTCAAGTAGGAGAAAAGAGCGACCAGGCACGTACGTTTCAATTGGCCTGTTTGTGCGAAATTTCCATGTTCTTATTCTGTAGTCTTATAAAAATGCCGGATTAATCATTGAAATATATGTTATGGGTATGGACTCCAGAATAACATCACTAAACAGTGCAAAAATTGAGAACATTGTGAGTAGGTATATATCAGCCGCTGAGTTTTCTAGGAAAAGTGTGTCCCTCAGGAGGGTTCAGGTGTCCCTGTTACATTTCAATTACTCAGAATTTACACTCGACAGATCAGTGCTACAAATTAGTGAATGCCTCAATGGTGAGATCTTGAATGAAGCTGTGTCAGATCAGCAGTAATTGACTCCATACAAAGTCGCATGTCACAACTTGTTACAAATTTTCCTTTCTGAAATGTCAGGCAAAACTGGAAAAAATGAGTACGCAGAATTATCCTACAAATTTAACTTTGTAAATTTCTCTTATAGAATTGGAGCTTTCTGCAGACAGTAATATCCTTGACACAAGTGTCACTAATGAAGCTCTTGAACAGGAGTAAACCACTCAACCTACATCTCCTCAGCATTGAATAGGCATTGTTACCACAGAAGTTTTGAGCACAATTGACCATTTCCACTGCAGGTCCCATTAGTCATGTCTGCTACATCAGTAACTGTAACATTCAACCCCTATATTCACTGAGAAGCAAACATGTCAGGCAATTGGGAGTGCAAGAAATGTGTGTAGAAATTGAGAACATTTATTACCACAGCGAAGCAAGAAATTCAATACTGAATCTAAATCAACGAATTCATAATTGGCGATATTTTGGTGTGATTTCCATTCGACTGGCAACGTTTTCAATTACCCATCTCAGTAAAACAACCTCACTGTCACAACTGAATCTGGATGATGTGGGATTATTTGAGGTATTACATTTTATACCTCTGTTGCTGCATCTCGTTTTGATGGCAAATGAGAAAGTGTCACTTATCCATCTAACTGAAATAAGATAAATCTAGCAAATGACATCATGAATTAGTTGCACCTCTTCCCATTAGTGAAAGATTACAGAAGTGCCACTTCAAAGATTAATGTGTAGTGGGAATGCCATCAGAATATCTTATTCCAAACTCAAAATGGAACACAGGCAGTGATCAGTTTTGCACTTTTAACACAGGTTCAGATGTTCTGCCAACCGTTCCCAATTATTATATAACCACAGGTCGGTTTCAAATCAAGGTTCTGACTACATTGCCATTTTTCTTTCCTTGATTTCTCTTTTCTCAGGACAACATTCAAAAATCTAAAGTGTGCAATCGGTGGAAAATTAATATTTCTATCCAACTGAAGATATAGATATGAATTAAACAATACAAGAATTTTTTTTATTTAGAATATTGCATTTGTTTAGTTCTTCCTATATTGCATTTTGTTGTCTTCACTGTTTGATCTTTTGCTTGAATGTATGTGCAAATTAAGTCTTTAATTGAAAAGAAATATTAATTTTTCACCGATTGCACACTTTAGATTTTCAAATGTTGTCCTGAGAAAAGAGAAATCAAAGAAAGAAAAATGGCAATGTAGTCAGAACCTTGATTTGAATCCGACCTATGATAACGGGGGTACGTGTAACGTAACAACAACCTGCCTTTTTAACATTATCAGAAGGTGACAAGAGTTTTTTATAAACCTGCGTAGTACGGAGCTAATTAATTATGTTCCAAAAAATAACTTTGTAAAAGGCTACTCTCATTACCTTTTATTTGAAAGGATTCCAAGATTTGTCTGTCATATTAAGCTCTTTTTGAAATTAATCCGTTTTTTGTAAGCAAAAAATCATCTTGTTCACTAATGAGAATCATTTTCAGATTAAATAACAACATGTGAACAATAGTCTGAGAATGTTGACTTGTGCCTGTAGGATTTTCGATGAAAGATCATTGCAACAAATCCATTTCAAATATTCCAGAATGTTTGAACTGCTACCAAGAAGAAAATTAACGAATTAGTGAGTGAGGAATTTGATCAAAAGAACGAATTAAAACGGGAAAATCTGTCAGTTCAAAACACAGACATCACACCAGTGCATCAAAAAAAATTATTAAACTCTTGTGCGGAAATGAGCCGTAAAGAAACGAGGAAGTCATGGCAATTCTATGTGTCTCGTCTTGTCAATGAAATTAATTTACTGCTATAGAGAAGAAGATAAACATTAACTTACTCTTTCTCTCTCAATAAGTCACATGCTGAGGTTCCACCTATTGCTGTGTTATAGAGTGAATCTTACTTACCGGTAAGCTTAGCTTGCAAAGGTAATATATATTCGAGTTTTTCCGCTTTATACTTGCCAATAAATTCGTTGCATTAAGCAAATACTTTTCAGGCAATTACTATGTCTGATACAAACATAATGTACATGTCATCCATATGCATTTACAAATTCTGGTATATTATTTTTCCTACGTGTGGTTGGAAGCACTGCTGAGGTATTGGGCAGTTGAACCATTGTCCCACATCTTAGCGTTTTTCTGATTGTGTGTAGTAACTAGAATTCTATAGAATATACAGATAATGAGAAGCCAAAACAGCCAAAAAGTTTGATAGCCCCCATACTTTTTGTACATGTACCGTACAAATGTTTTTTTCAATTACATCCTCACACAAACAGTTATTTAGTAGATTTTAAGCTTTAACTGCTGATCCCAAGGGCTTTGTAAACCATATACCCTGGTTTGAGTGAGAACCAATTCAGTGTAGAGTTAGACAAGTGCGGTAATCAACCACTTCAACACATCAGACCATGTCAGGCTACTTCATTCGGCATTCGTCCCCATGAAGAATTCCATTGTAAATGGCCAAAGCCTACCATTATTGGCGTTGACAATCTTTCTAATGTTAGTGTCTTCCCATTTAGAAAGTAGTTTCGCTGTAAATTTACATCAGAACAATTGAAACGACATAATGACAGCATTACGATTCAATAGAGTTGTTTCTGTTCATTCGGTGCTAATCATAAGAGTATTCCAAATGATTATGGTAATTATTCACTTAGATATTGAAGAACTGTCAGTGACATCCTATATTCATTGATTTCCAGGTGTAATGTTTGGTTAGAGAAAGGTTGCCATAAATATTTTTATAATTGCACAAACTCATTTCACCTATTACAAAGTATGAGGTATTTTCAGGGAAATTTTCAAGCCCCGGTAAATTTTCAGCATCGACGAATGAGTGAAAATCTCAAAGAAATATCACTGAGCTAATAGGTATTGTGATGAAAATATTTTAGTGATTGTAATTGCACAAAACCTAAAGTTTGCGTAATACATTATGGATCAAGGCATTTTCTTTGATATGAGATGTTATTTTCAGAAAGTACTAATCTGTTTGAAAATTAAGGCTTCATGAGAATGAAAAATCCAAAATTGTGTTATTTGTCTGAAGAGAAACGTTCCGATAAAATCTAACAAATGAACCGCAAAATGCTTAAATGTCTGAGTTAAAATAAATAGATCTATTTGGTTATTTTTCCAGAGTTTTTTATGTAGGCACACATTTTCCTTGTATATTTTAATTTATTTAAGCAATTACAGCGGAAACAAAGCAAAGACAATAATCTGAATTCTGAAGGATTGTACAATATCAAACAAAGAGTGTCCCATAATACCTACCATTTTAATCGCGAACTTCATTTCATCTTCAGTTTGTATCTCATGTTTCTCTCCAGTATCTCAGTCAAATGCATCAAGTTTCTGCAACAACCCTACGATCGGTATTTTATTTCAAAAAATTCGGAATGAGATTTGTCTGCAAAAATAATTTAATTAGATATACGTTTAAGTTTTTACAAAATGATAAAACATATTGTAAAATCATTTTTGCTGAGAGCCATCACCTGCATAATGTTGTCTTGTCTTAGTCTTTGAGGGCCCATTTTATGTGCCCAGTGATACACCTGTTTTGTACTTCGGGTGACAAATGAAATGGGTTTCAAAGCCAGGGTGGATCCTGTGGCTTGCTTCCTCCTCTGTGCGCGTCAGCAAAACGTTTCCTAAAAAAAAATTCATTGATTCGAAATTAAACATATTTCTTTGAGTCGGCTGTTTTTGTAGTCATTTGCAGCGCGGTGGAGAAATTACTCTGCTTCCAGCTTTAATACTGGTCACAAGCAAAGTATTATTTTGGTCCCCAACATTTCAGTTAAGGCCGATGGTGTGTGAATTCTCTCAGAATGGCACAACCCCCTCTGAGTGGATACAGCCTCAGAGGATGCAGGTGGTGAAACCGTAAAAGTAATTACCTCTTAGACACATGTAGAATGATTACCTACAGGCGTGCGGTGCCTGACCAACCGCTCTGCCCAGAGACCCCTGCACATTGATTTGTGGATTAAACTGCCTAAATATGGGGTTGCTTAAGTAAATAATTATGTACTACTAGTCTGACCATTGCCTTGAAGCCTGCATATTTAGTTCACAGTCAAAGTTACTCAGCACACATGCTGTCCATTGGCTTTAAAATACTGACATTCCAGTTTATTACATATTTTTGATTTTGTCATATAAAGAGTCCAGAAGAGATACAGATAGAGTGGCATTTAAATTTCAGATCAGACAAACACAAATGTTACTTGAAAATCGACATGAACACTTTCTCTAAATGACTCAAAATACTCAAAAACATATATCCTTTTTTTATGAACTAAATTATTCAAACCAAATTTTAATTTCATTGTTCCTCATAAAATATTAATCACCCAATGGTCATGTTTTCCGCATTCCCAGATGCGGAGAAGCGTTGAGATCTCTGACACAAATGTCATTAATGAACCACTTCACAGCACAATGTAAGTGAATCCAATCCCATTCAAATTGTTCCCTCTGAATTCCAGAGTGCAATTTCCTCTGTAACTCCCATTAGTCATGTCCCTCCTGCATTGATAGGTCCTATTGCCTCCCAGTGTTCAATATGTGCAATGGCGGCTCAATTTAGATAATGTAAGATTTAAGAAAAAGTGAACTTGTGTTTTGTCACTGGAGTTTTTCCTAAATAACACAAATCTGACATTTCTGGCATCTTTGTACAAAATAGATATCGAGGGGGTTCCAAATTAGCAAAAAATATAGATGCCTCCAGTAGGAATCACATTCACAACACCAACCATATATGGATTAGAATTCTAATGCCTTACCCACTCAGCCACAGGGACATGTGTTCAACAGAATATTCTAAATATGTTTCATGCTCCACCTCACTCAATAGAGCATGACTTTGTGAGGGTCTGAAACTCTGAGACTAGCAAGGAATGACCGAGTGGTTGAGTGGGTAGGCATTAGAATTCTAATCCATAGATGGTTGGTATTCTGAGTTCGATTCCTACTGTAGGTAACTTTACTTTTGGCTGATTTGGAACCCCCCTCGATGTCAATTTTGTACAGAAATGTCAGATTTGTGTTATTTAGGAAACTGAAAAGAATATTCGACAATTTCTTTTGAGCACAAGAATCATAGTTTAAAACGTCATGAACAAAGAAAAAGTGAAGGGAGTCTGTCATGTTGTCGATAAGAAGTAATCAGCAAAATGCTAAATGAGACTTCTTCAAAACACCTACAAAAACTCATTTACATGTATTCGTCCCGTTTTCTTTTTCCAAATGTCATTACAATAGGAAATGGCTTTTTGACAAATTATTCCCGTGTTTTGCACATTAAGCAGAGAGGTGAAAACGATAACTAGCATCTCAAAAGACGTACCCAAAACACGTCACATGAAATATTAGACATTTCATTAATGAATGTTTTTTTTGTTTGTTTTAAGAACAAGAAATTAAATCCCGTTTCCCTGAAAAGTACAGATATTTTTCGAAAGGAAACAATTGACTAGATTTAGAAAGACACATATTGTGTGTAATTCATCAGTGTTTGACAACAATTCCACTTTCTGCTTAAGAGAACATGGAGCACCAATGATGTAAAGCTTTATCATTCTTGTACCACAAATGACCTTGGTTACATGCACTCAAGCCCAAGGTCATATTCACAGCTTATCAGGTATGGCAGTCTGTAATAGACCTTTGCACATGTGACAGTGGTTCTGCCAGAACTCATCAAATTGAGTCTAAAGTTCACCAGAATGATTTGCATTGTTTCTGTGGAGGGCATAATGCTAAAGCCTGCTCAGTGGAGCTTGTTATGAGAATGTTGTTCGCTGTTATCCTTTTGTTCTCCTTTTGTGTAATTACAAGGTTATGAGACTCACTCTTCAGAAAACTAAGAATTCCCTTTCATTCAGTTAAGAAAATTAAATCTGAAACTTGAATATTAATTTAAAAATAGCTGTTATAGTAAACATGAACCACGGAAAGATTACAGTTCCTGCCCAATTATTTTAAAACTAAAATGTCATTAGTTTGAATAAAGGCAAACATGTGGGTGTACATACAATGAAATCAAAGATTTGGCATTACAACAATCTTCTGTAAGCAATTTATTCTCAATATCATGTAATGCTAGTTGTTGCTGAGTCTCTGGGGTCTTCAGTCATCTCCAGTGGAGCCCATGATACATCCATCAGCCCATAGACAGACAAGTTCAAACCAATGTGCCTGATTAACTTCACAATCTCTATGGGATTTTCAATAGCTTTATAATTTTCTCCCTTAGGCAAGTAGCTCTCCTGAAGTTTGGTACAACTCAAACTGCCGATATTGCCCTCAATGTCAGTGATCATGCATGTACCATTCGAATTGTGATATTGTATTGACTTTTGTTTCATTGCCTGTAATTCATGTCTTTGAGTTCAAAATTAAAAACTTGAAAACAATTTGAAATAAAAGTTGCACGGGATACATCTATTGAGAGTTTAAAACAAAGGATCCTTTGAGAAAATATCCGGAAGTGTCTTACGAGCAGTTGTGCGCAGTTAACCAAATGTTGTGACACGCGCAGCCGTTTCCCCTCCATTTCTTCCATCAACACACTGTTTTGTTTTGGGGTTTTAGACTTTCAGCTCAGGTTTTTATGCAATATTTTATAACGATAGTACTTGGCAAGGGTGAAGCAGACGCAGAAAACCACTGAGTTGGCCAATAGGATATTTTAATTGGGGTGAATCAGACCAATCAACATTATTAAGAAATGCCCATCAAGTACCATCAATGCATTGCATCTGTGTGTGAGAAACGGACAAGAATTTTCCACACCCTACACTGACCAAATTTAATTCCGACAAGGTCAGGGCAAATTATTGTGGATTTGAAGTATCAAAATGATTAGATAAAAATTAGATGGAAAGTTTGAGATCAGGTGCGGTTTCCAACCCCCAACCCCACCCCCATCCCACCCCCACCCCCACTCCGCATCCTTCCGATCCGCCATTTGACATTTTTTCAGAAAAACAGGAAAATCTATTATTTTATACACACTTCAGAAATACTTTTAGAATCTCGATACGTGAAGAAGAACACAAACTTTTTGGATCTCTTTGCCACTATTTAGCTGTCATGTTCCATTTCTCCCATTCGTGACACAAGATTCACCATCTGATTCACACGTGTGTGCGGGACTCTCATGTCATAAAGTAGAATTAGGTGAGATCCACTACTACTCTGCGAAAGTTTACATGGGAATTGAAGGATTAGCATTTTAGAAAAATCGGAAAGACAAAAGTGCCTAAAATTTGCAAAGTTCATCCAACCATGGAAGGTGTATTGTTCATCTTTTAAACACAGTTGACATCGATGACGCAAACAATGACTAACTTTTGGGGTTAGTACAACTTATTGCGAGTACGTACGTATGTAGAAGATATAACTTAGCATTATCTTATTGAATACTTTGCTGAATATCATGTAAAAAGTTGTGATTCAAAGTTGAGAATTAACCCATCCAGTTCCGAAATGTGTTGAGACAGAATTTACATCAGACATGCTTTAATGATTTTTCAAATGTGAAATGGTGCATGAAACAAACTTCAGTTAAAGGTCTGCCACATAGCACAAGCACCTGTGGTCCATTTGGATAAGCATTCGACCTTAGATCCAATGATGGTCAGTGTCCTCTGGAGGCAAATTTTTAAAAGAATTTGAGCTTCTTCATGCAAATTCAGGCTTAAAATGTAAATGTGATCTTATCATGAAAAACTCGATTGATTCATTGATGACACCAGGTGCACAACATAACATAAAATTCAATATAATACCAAAAATCATTGAATATCTGTCTTTGCCATTTATGAGATCTGGTCGATAAAACCAATTGTGTGGATTTTTTTGAGTAAATATTATCATACAGTATATAAATTGAAGTAAAAAATCAAGAGGGGAGCATCGTAAAACTACGACGCAATAGAACATTAAAGGAACTATAGTAGTGTAAAATTCAGCAATTTTTTCCTTTCATATATTTTTGCACAAGGAACTTAAATATATCTTAGGGAAATGTCTTAAGTGAATCAGAAAGTTTAGAATCGCTTTGATCTCTGTGATGTAAGTACAAAGTGACTTACTTCGGTAGTACTCAAAGAATACTTATTCTTACAGGAGCAAAGTTCAAGGCAAAACGTAAATGTGGATAATACCGTGGTACGTACAGTTTGTAATCCATGAGGTGACGAGAGAGTCCTTCTTTCCAAACTCTGTTTATGATCTTAGGATCCATTCAGACTGAGCCCTTAGCGATGAAATCAGCGTTTACGATGATAGCAACAATGAATAGATTTTTATCAATGTCCGCTGATGCTAACAATTCTATTGTTTCTGACCTATCTCAAACACACCATGCTTTTCGGATTTTTGTACAAATCATCAAATTTGAAACAACCACCCAGAGGTGAGTCTGAGGAATCTATTGCATTCAGGCAAGAAAGCACGCTGGCTTTGAAACCCAGAGCGGACGTCACACGAAGTCCATACCAGGGTATCAGTGGCCCCACAAAAAAGACTTACGTCGTCCAAATGCTTGTTTTTTTTTCAAAAAACAAAGACATATCTGAAACAACGTACAATTTTCTTTAGCATAGCAAGTCGGCCATTGCAGTCTTCAATCTATTAGATAGGCGAAACTGACATTGAATTCAACCTCATGTGAGCATAACAGGACAGGCCGCGATCGCTGTCCTCTGTGATACAATAAAACAATTCTTATTTAATTTCCCATCACTTTCCGATGGCTGAATTGATAGGTTTCCGCCACGTCAGGACAACTCAATTTAGATTGTCCTATCTCTCAGAGAGAGAATTGCAGCCGAGATTTAACTAGATTTTTGATTGAGGTCAATGTCTTCTTCAGAGACATCATTCTTTGTTTCTTTATTGTTGCAAGGACGTATATCACTTTTTAAATTCACAATTTTAGGATTCAATCCATTGGAGTGACAGTTGGAATATTGCAGTTTTGATTGTATTTTTTTATTATATGAATGTTTCTGACACGTTATTACGAATGCTATGTATTTTCACTCTAAATTTGTCATTTGAATAAAATATAAACCAGCACATTTAAGTACATTTCAGTATATGTAAGGTCCAAAATTATCTAAAATTCTACTACACTGACATATATTTAATACGTTTATGTCATCTTAATGTCATTTAGAAAAGTTATTCTCCAATTCTTCACTTACGGTGCCATTAACACTGTTTGAGCTTTGATACATTGAAACTTTTACTTGACAAATACAAGATGTTAAAGAAAACTTGTTAACGTATCTGAACTAAAGCAGTGTGGCTTCTACAGTTTCAAGGTTAAAAGCAGAGGCAACAAAAATAATGAAGAAGATAAGGCAGAATATATAAATTAATACGGAAAACCTGTATCGGGGGCCAGAAACAGTTTACATTGGTGTTTTTGGAATAAACTTGAATTATTTACAGATGACTTAGTGAAGATTTACTGCACTGATCATTGAAATGCTGTTATAGTCTGAAAGACTCCATTTCCGGGTTCTTGACTACGTTCCGCTAGTTACAATGTGTAAATATTGAAATGCATCTCAGGTCTTCTTTATGTAAGCAGTAACTATCAAGGTGTGAATATCTTCACTGTCGTGACTCATTAGATTTCATGAAATCTACATTGTACCACTTAACCCACATTGGTACCTCCGATCTACATTGTGTTTCTCTACCTACATAGTGTTCTCTCAACTAACATTGGTGCCTCTCAATACCTCCTAACCTACATTGGTGTCTCTCAACCTGAATCCCAAAATACGTCCAACCTAGATTGGTGCCTCCTAACTGATATTGGTGCCTCCAAACCTGCATAGTGCCTCCCAACTTGTAAAAAGATATAATGCCTGCGGAGTTTGCTCACTTCTCATGGACTTTAACGAATTTTATAGTAAAACTGATCAGTTCAAAATCATATTTGAAACAATTCAATCCCAAACATGGTTGTGAATCGAAGGCCTCACGAAATGGGTTGAGTGTTCTACCAGATAAGGGTTAGGGGCACAGCATTATTTAATAGAAGTGCAGCTGAAGAGCTGCTACTCTGTTTTCAAGAGAGATTATCTCTTGTCGTCACTTTTTGCTGTTACAATGAACTGTACAGGACGATGGTCTCGGGGTGGGGGCGCCCTGGTCGGCCGAGCCTAGGCTCCGGCACGTCCTTCTATCGTCACCCGCCAATTTCAAGGGTCACGGCGAGAGACTCCATGGGCTCCATTCCCGTCGCTCCCTCCTAATGAACCTTTGTCTCAGTCACAATGTAGTACACGAACTCATCAAGATATGTCAGAGGTTCGTCAGTGTTTCCTCGCTATTGTTTCCACGGGGTAAATGAGTTGTTGATGGGTTCAGATCACATCAATAGAACTGCTTACTGACAGATGAGGACATTAATATCAGGGGAATCAGCACCGTTGTTTCAGGATGAAATAGACTCGAAATTGAGTTGTTATGGGTTGCAATATCGAAATATAGGATTCGGTGCTTATCTTCTAAATCAGTATCAGCAGACCCTCCATTCAGGAGGTCACCCTTGAACCGCATCTCATACGGAGTTTCCTTTTTGGGAATTTTTATGGGGAATTCTTTGGCTCATACCAGGAGAAAGAAAGTCCATTTGGTCTTCGACGGGAACAACTATCGTATGACTTCACACTTTTCAATAGACTGATTTAAACTGATCTAGACTGATTTAGAATATTTAAAATTAACAAGGCTTGTCTGAAAAGAAACGCATCGTATCCATTCAATTTTTCTCAGTCGTTCGGGTCAAATTTGGGTATTTGACAAAAAGACAAAATATTCACTGTATTTGTTAGACTGCGTTTGATTTGAACGAAGATGCGCTACCATTGGGGCACGAGAGATAAGTTTGGTAAAAGTTTGGTACCCATTATATAATATAGTCTAATGTTTGGAAAGTTTACGTATGTTAAGCTTACATATAATAATGCATTTATAAAAAGGTTACGAGCGTTTAAGAACTTAATCTGACTAAGTATGAAAAACTTTGATCCTGCTGAGATCTTGCTGAGTTTTAACCAAGAAAGGCAAAGTTGAAGCGAAATGAAATCCAGATTCTGAAATGCCAAATCAGAAAAGTTTACAGACAACAGCATAAATCCGTACCTTCTACAGTTCAAATCAAAATGACGGATTTAAAAATCAAATCCGGAACTGAAAGGAATCCAAATCCCTTTGTATCTACCAACCTTTAACGAAAGAAGATCTGATTCTATTCTTTGTTTAACAACAATTCGCAATTTCTGTGTGAAATACCAAAAACTTCGCACTCCTTTGAAGTTAAATAGAGTTGATTCGGATTTTAATGAATCGTTTGATCTTTTTATAGAAATGCACAACAGCAAATAACATCTGTGATGTTAAAGTGTAAATAACGAACAGGAGAAATTGTTTGTATCAGATAATCTATATCAGCCAATGAAACTCTGAGTGAAGAAGCAGTATGTGGTAATTTTGAATATTTTATTTGACAGAAAGCTGATTTAGTTTAACTTCTCCATAGATCCGCATTCAATCTGCGACTTACCACTTTCACTATTGAACCAAAATATATCAGATGGACGTAACGTTTTCTTTTATTTTCCAAACATTTCATTTATAGATGGTCATTTATAATGCTTTAAAACTACTTTCTGAATTAGGACGCATTGCAAACGATGCAGATTAGTTGGCATCAATTGAGGGATAAAAATGACGTGACATGGCAGCATTCTGTGTAAACAAATTTCAACCAGTGAATGCAGCTTAAAGTAGGCCTAATTGTCATAAAACTGCCAAAGTCTCATCTCCATCCTGTCCTAAGATGGTAAGACTCCCCCAATCACCCACTAAGCTGACTCTAACGAGTCACCAATGAAGCATTTAGTCCAAAGGCAAAGGAGATAAGTTTACACGAATTTGTTATCAATTGGAATTATATTTAATTTGGTATAAATTTTACTCTCTTAAAAATATTTGAATTTTATCTACTATTATCGGATTTGTAGACTTTTTCACCACACAATGGTCAGCAGCTAAATTAATTCCAGCTCATCCTTCAGTAAAAATTCACAAACCTGATCTTTGAATGAAACTAAACAACACCAGCAAATATCAGGATTCAGTAAATTAGTTTAATTAATGTCTTTCTTCTTAGTAAGTTCTGCTACAGAACATATCTCCAGGTTGTTTCCTCCAAACATGGATGGATGGATCGTCTTCAGAAACACAGATGCAGCTCCATGCACATTGATTTACGTTGTAGAGTTATAACCAAAAACACACTTTGTGTCATGTAACTTGACGACAACACTCATTACTATCTAATACTTGTGTCAAACATTATATCATCGGATTCGATATTCAAATTTATTCAAATATTTTCAAATACCATCTATGCTATCCATTTTAGATGTTGGTGCTTTATTTGTGCGTGGTGGGTCGATGATTCAATTGAAACCTTGAAAAAAAGAAAATTGAAAGTAAGAAACTAGTGTAAGGGGACAAAAAAGTTATTTTGTCGTTGCATTGATAAACTGACATATGGCAATGCACAGTTGCATTGATTTTTCAAGTCTTTTTCAACCTTTGAATCTTAAAAATTTTAGCAAACATTCCGTGTGCAAACCATGTGTGGGCTATATTTGTGATTTGTCATGATAGTAAGCTGGATGTAATAGTTAGTCATTTTATTTTCCAACGAAACTATACAACTTTCGTTTTTAGCAGAGCTGTTTTAACAGCTTTGCTCTTTAAATGGGAAATATTTTTAGCAGAGCTGTGTTAACAGCTTTGCTCTTTAAATGGGAAATATTTTTTGGTGAAATCTCATGATTTCTCTCAAGTTTCGGAAATTATTGAGAGATTTGAATGAATGGAGCCTTCTGATTGGCTGAGAGAGGTGGTCACATGACTTGGCAGTGAGATTTGGGGTGGACACGATGAGTTTGGTCGTTTCCATGTGGAAACGACAGCTCTACATGAAGCCTACTGGCTTCCTTGCTGTTTCATTGAATCATATTTTCCAAAAAATCAAGTTTATGATTGACCAGATCGACACATTTGGACTTACCGGTATATCTCGTGGACTGCTTCGAACACAAAAAATGGGAAAGAGAATAGTGCAAAAGCTACAAAAGAAATCCATCTAAAAAGCACCTTAGGCAAAAGCTAAAATATAACTCATTAGATCTACTAAGCCAACCCAAATACCATTTTTCAAATAATCGGGGTAGAATGTGCCTTTGTAATGCCGAATGCACTGGTTGACTGGAGTAGCTTCTACAGGAGTTCAAAAATTAATTTAGAAAACATTTTGAATTTAAATAGCAAAACTACTTCTGCAACATGGCAGTAAATGAGCATGAAAGTTTTGACAATAGTCTTTGAGCCAGAAATAGTTCTCTATGTGTGTATAATTTGTGAAAATAAATCCATATTTCATTGTTCAGAAATGGGTTTCATTGGCACAGGCTGTTTATGAAGAAATTCATCGTTTTTGATCGTATAAATCTCAGCTGTTTAGTTTTCTGAATAATTCACTTTGATATTTTCAAGACTGTGGCATGTCGGACCTTTCCTGCCGACTGGTTTATGCAATTGCAAAGTTTTGTGAAATGTATGGGCCACTTACAAATAGAAATTATACAGCAAAGTCTTTTCTGTCCCTCATCCATGATGATTTTTGCTCCACCAATTCAGGAAATGGGTATCATTTTCTGGTTAAACTTTAATCATGTTAATTTCTCTTTTTGGGCATGTATTTTTACTTTAAATGCATATCAGAATGTGTAAAAATGACTAAATATTACAATGTTTGTCTCTAAAGTCTTCAATG
>JBCAUG010573606.1:0-14536 GCA_038406175.1 Haplosyllis leylae | reverse complement strand
TGGAAAGCATGGTTTCGGGTCATTGCACAACCTTATGTTAACCTTATGGGAACATGTTATCTATTGAGGACATCCTACTTCAACATTGACTTCGCTTCACAAATGAAGTTGACTAAATTTCCCTTAATTCACTGCTTCGATCATGTAAATCATGATACGAATGTCTGGGATAACGGTTCTTAAATGGAGTTATAGTGCTCATTGGCTACTTTGCAAAATGATAACTGATTTATAGGTGTTATTAGTGGCTCGTATAAAATTACAAAATGGTATTGTTAGCAAATTTGGGCATTTTTTGCTCAAGGTACACCCATTTAGCTAATACGAGGATTGCAAGCTCCTATCTGTTGGAGTTCAGGTTTCAGCATCATTCTGGCGGTTTGAACTTCTTGAGATTTGACATTAGTAGAGCAATTTTTATGTGCCAGCTCATGACTGCAACAATTTGGAAACGTCGCCAAACGTCAGACTAAGTGTTGTAGTGACAATAACAAAAGTACAACGTCGTGTAAAGTGACAACAGGCTGGTCCGTTGCTATGACGTAATATCCTTATGACAGTCATTGTGGCATCATGATGGCATTCTGCGTCAACAAATTCCCACCAATAACTGCAGCATAAAGTAGGCTACTTATCATAAAAGTGCTAAAGCATATTTCCAAAATCCCGTGGATCCCCAACTGAATCATAAGTTGACTCTAAACGAACCAACTCAAACGTTAGAACTGCGGATGTCCCCGAGAGTCTGTTTTCTATGTATGTTGTCTCTCGTAGGTTGGTTATGATAACTGGGCTCCAGGCGAACCTCCAGCAACACCAGATGCCAGGAGAGAAATTTGTCTGCTTCTCAGAGTCAGGTACGCTCTTCTTAACAATTTTCCTTGTTTAAATAAATTGAATAATAAAATATTGTGGTGCTGTTACGTGTGCATTTTCAAACTCTGTTTGCGTTTGCATTTTAGCTTGTGTTTGAGTTTAAAAAGTCCAATGCTAATTCAACCGTATCCTATGGGACTGTATCCTGCAGTCTCAGCATTGGACTGTGTACAAAATGTAAACAATAATATTTGTGCTGCCATTTTGGATACAGTCCAATGCTAATTCGACTGTATCCAAATTTTGGATACAGTTCGACTAACATTGGACTGTATCTAAAACTCTCAAACACAAGCTCAAACTCAAACGCAAACAGAGGCCATAGGGATGCACGCTGTTACAGTTAAACCATATAATATTTTAAATGTTCACTGTGTCATTTAGAATCTTAAAATATAGTTGGGAACCGATGTGTCCCCTCACTTCATCAAATGAGCATAGCATAAAGTTATTTGTTGTAATCTAGCTGTTCAGACATTGCCATGGTACAAATTGAATTGTTGTTTGAGTAATTGAAACATTTTTTCAAGATTCTGAAATAACGTTTTCAATAGGTCTATGCGTAGTACCTTGATATCTTAGCTTCATCAGACTACAATCAATTTGTTTTAATTTCAGAACTAGGTTGGGTGCAAAGGAATCTGCCTGGATTTCTTCCGATTGTAGAGCGCCAAACTTTTTTATCTGCAAAGCACCTAAACAATGCTATTAAACAACTTACTTAGGTAAAGATAAATAGCATTAAACCTATCACAACGGCGTGGAGAGTCCAGAATAGGGTAACTAACGAGTTGTATACTACGCAACAGCGAACTGTGTCTTGCCTTAATGTTTTTATCAACCACTCCAAATATTAAGCGAAATTAAGAACTTGAAAGGTGAAGTCGATTTTGAAATGTGAGTTTGAACAACATCGTAAGGCATTTAGAAGATCTAGAACTTTTGCTTTACGAATAATCTGTCGGGTGGCTACCTCTCGTTGATGCCATAAAAATGTGTTGGTATGCCCACTAAAGTCCATTGCATTTGATATTCTTTTGGATGATCACTTCCCTTTTACGGTAGAAATATCATTACAAACTAATTAATCATAAAAGAGAGGTCATCCTGCACGCGTATGTGAAGACATTCAACCGGGTTGTTCTAATTTTGCTTTGATTTTGTTGCTTTTTGTAAATGACTGTGGTTTAATTTATTGATTCATAACAACGTGTCTTGCTTCACCATGAAAAAGAAACAGTTGTTTAAACTAGAGTAGTTAAACGACAAGGTGAAGTTTGCTAAAACCACTTCAAAGATGGATTGAATACTAATGTAAATACCATGACATCAAAACATAGCCAGGTGACATTTTAATGGGCTAACATTTTTTTTTTCTGTGTTGTAAAATGGTATTCAGCTGCTTTTGACAATGTTTAAAATTCCATTAAAAGATAGATATGTCCAGTTTTCACTAAAGTTGCCAAATTTTATCTGAATATTTTCAATCATTGAAATAATGTTTGTGTATGGTACTGAACAGTATTGTACGCTCTGATGTGAGTGTTACATCCAAGCAATTGCTATTTAAATTGAGGATATTCTTTTTAGTTATTTTGGACGTGTGCCTTTTTGTGAGTACCAAATGAATGTTAGGTGCATGTTGGCAGTGCTTTTTCTCAAAAAAATTCGTGCAAAATAGAAACAAAATTTTCATGCCTATTGCTGTTTGCTTTCAACCATAATTGCAATTTAGAAATGGAAGCAAAAAAACATGCAGAGTGATAGTTAATTAACGTGACCCAAGGAAAGCTTTTGATTTTGAAAAGAGCTGGGAGTGAGTGTGGGCGAAACTGATGTAATTTAATTAGATTTGATGTAATTGCCACATGTGTTGTAGCTCGTATATCATAATTTTTATAGACTGTCTCATAGTGTATATTTGTGTATTATACTAATAATAGTCATCGGAGAAAAATGCTTACATATCATTGACATATGTAGATCATTGTAACTTATATAGTTTGCATTTAAAAACATTATTATTGTTGTAATTAATCAGCTGTGATGTACATCGTAAAATGCAAATATAAATAAATATAAATAAATATAAAATGCAAATAAAATGCAAATAAAGGATGTAAAGGATTGGTCCAACGATGCGACTGCGACTGTGATTTATTTATCGCAAAAATGGGTTGTAAGGTATTAAATAGTGCATGGTACAATTGCAACAATGCAACCAAATCTCATCAAGATCATCAGTTGTTACAAATAAATCGTAGTCGCAATGGCATAGTATGAACAGCTCCTGATAACTGATGAATGAATATGAAAGTAATATTGTCTTTTTGGAGGCTTCATCACTTGGAGATTATAAAAATATTGTCAAATTTGGAATAAAATATCTGGGTAAATATACTGACGTAAACGAGTGAGTGTAATCGCCATCACTACATTTTCCAAAAATGTTCAAAATGGTCAAATGAAAAGTATGTTCGAGAGCATTTTAAAATGGTTTTATTTGCATGAATATTTCAGAGTGACATGTTTTATTTTTTACGCATGCAGTTTTTGCATTGTGAGAGTTTACCACTGTATTTGATGAGTTATTATTTTTTTCATTTAGTTTATGTGTTGGTTGAATGTGTTTAAGTTTGTGCGTTACTTTTTAATGTATCTAGTATTTGATATGGATAGGGTGTGTAATGGGAAACATGTAATGAGCTTTGCTACAGAATTTTGTACATATGAAGGCCAAGGACAATATACAGGACAGTATCAACCTCCATCTGCAAAATCAAAATGTTAAATAAGTGAATACGAATTATAACAGTTATTTTCTTTCTTCAGTTTTAATTTCATATCTTTTTGGCAAATGGGCACCAGAAGAAACTGTAGAGACTTCACAAATGGGATGTTTTCAATATACTTCTAGTTTTCTGTTATTTAAAAATACTTTTGTCCGGAAAATAATTATGTAAAAATTTAAAAGAAAAATTAAACAAATCTGTGTCTATACTATGTAAACATTCACATCTAATGAATGAATTCACAGATTGTTCAATGAGGTGTACATATTTACGTAAAATGCAGTGTTTTTTACGAGAAAGATTGTTTGCTCAGTGACTTTGCATGATTGGAAAATAATAAAAACATACTTACAAACCAAAATACAGCCATTTTTTTAATAACAATTATATATATCGTTCTACAGAACGCGTATAGATAATCTTACACCTGGTACTCACGTGTGTTTACTGACTGATGGTCTCTTCCTTATGGCTTGCTGACCGATTTTCCATTAACAACCCTAGACAAAGTACTGTATGTAATATCATGTTAATACCAAGCACATTCACTATTCTCAAGGCATATCAGCAAATGCAACAAATATTAGCATATTTCACACTGTTTTCGGATTTCTCAAACGGAAAAATTAGTCAGCAAATACAGACGTATACCAGGTGTGGGTATTCAGTGTCAAAAGCAAGTCCCACGTTTCCAAGAAGATGAATTTACTTTTCTTGACAACTGTTGCAAAGAGTCAAATTGCGGATGAACCAAATCAAGATGGAGAACTAATTTACCTGATCTAAGAAGGAAAATTCATCCTCTCTAAATTTTTCAACTTGCATGTTCGATGTTTTGTCATACATTATTTATCATGTATTTACTCACAGAGGAACCAACTCCTCATAGATGTGTCATGGGATATTTCCAAAACGGAACTTTGCTCGCTTCTTCGTCCAAATTACATTTTTATTTCCGGCCAGGCAAGAATCATAAGATTCTACCCATGTTGACTGTCTTAAATTAGACTCAATCATAGGCTAATCACGGTTTCGAACCAGATACAGTTGGATTGTCAGATAAATATTTGTTTACCTGGCTAAAGTCAAGTTCACACTTGGTACAAATATTTGTAAACAAAGAAGAGAGTGCGTTTGCAGTTCCTCATGTTGGGAGACAGATTCCAGTTGTCGTAGATTTATATAAGATGAAAGTTTCGTTTTTAATACGTATTGTTCTTTCTCATTCTTAACCAACGAAAAAAGTTCAAATATTCAAATCAAATGAAAATTACAGACTATTACATCGGGGCGAGTGTGTCAAAATCTTTTCTCAACGGTATATGGAACTAAACATTTTTGCGTTGGTGTTTCCGGAAATTCCGTCAACGCTAACGTAACTTGATTAGTGACGTTCTCCAAGCATTTATGTCCTGTGGTGAATGCGTTTAATCTTCAAACCACAATACTAACAGTTAAATATCATGAGTACGAAATTATCACATGTACTAAAGTGTCCGTGTGTCCATCTGTCCGTTTGCCACACTTTGTGCTAATTGGCTCTTTGTGTGTGAGATCATCCCCTAATGAAGTGGAAGGCATGACTAATATGTATTAAAAATATAAGATTTTTGGCTGTGTGTATGTCCGTCTGTTTACCAGGCTATTTGTTCATGCAATATGATTCCAGTTCTAACAAGGCTCAATAGTCTACTTAAAATCCTCCGACACCCGAACGAAGTAGAGAGCGTAAGCTATTTTATCTTCAGAATTGAAAGCGTAGTGCTACGAAACAAAATAACTTCTGTTATCTCCTCGAAAATAATTTGAATATGCTGACTTTAATTTGTTGAAATGATGCTGAGCTTAATCTTAAAGGGTTTTCTGGTCTAACGTGTTGAGTGTATTTCCATTGATCATGACACCATGGAAGACATTAAGCTTCTTATCAATATGATGTAAAGTAAACCGTTAAAATGCCCTAAGATAATTAGAATTCTTTCTTGTCAGCGCCCTGTGACTAGGTTCAGAAGCAAATCGGGGTTTTTTAAATAGCTAGTCATTAAACTTCTCAAATTGAAGCCTCGCTAAGAAAATTCCCTCTACGTAATTAAAACACACCTGAAGGCTTGGAAATGCGGCTGGGACCCTTTTGAATTTTGACATCAATGTTGCTTCTAGCGGAAACGCTTGGTGTGAATGGTACTGGCAAAAATCTATGTGATCATTCCCAGCAGTAACGCTGGCGATGCCGCCCCTACTCACGCTCTCGCTCGGTGTGAATAGACTCTTATCCTGGCTCGTGATTCCTGTTGACAGTGCAAACTCCAAGCTGTCTCCGCCTTGTTTGTTCTATTGTTTGTATTTTGTAGAATTAGCTTAGCAGTGATAAACTACGGGTATTAGTCAATATGAACAAAGGGTATTTAAGGACAAACGTTTGAAGAACCAACAAATTGGACTTTCTTAAGACTGTAGGAAAGAAAGAGTTTTGACTTGAAGGGGATCAGAAGAGTTAGAAGATTTTACGGAAAGTGATATTATTTCTCAGAGATTAAACTCAGCAGCAGAAAAGTAACCGAAATATTTATCAGGATATTGTTTTCTTCAATAAAGTCAGGATTACAATGGAAAAATTGAGCATGGAACGAGTTCTTGGATTATTGTTAGTTTTAATAGTTGGTAAGTTTACGTAAAACTGGATGAATTAGTCTGGTTCATCTAATTAAAAAAATTAACACCTAAATAGGAATAAACGTGACCAAATATATATGCATATCGTAGACGATGGCACATTAAATTTCTTTATCTGCAAAGGATTAGAAATGGAATGGAACTGCAATTCGTTCGGATTGAAATCAGTTTTAGAATTAGATATCCCTTTGCTTTTCATATATTTTTGCATGTTGCGAATCTAACGTGAGATTTATATTGGGAAAATACTGTTTTCAAATCGAACATGTTTTCAGGTGTTCACAGTCAGTGTATAGTAACAAGCGGTCCTGATGATGTTGCGGTAACAACTGGAGACAAGGCAATGGTAATTCAGTCAAATATTTTCTTCCAGTGTCAAAAACTCACTGACAGGTGTACAGAGTGGGATTTTATTTTTTTTAAAGTTTGAATTAGAAAAATTCATCTGATTCGGAGAATTAAACTGGACAATTTTTTTTCGAAAACAAAAATTCCTAGATCTCTTCAGTAAACGAAACGATGCAAAGTGAGGGGCAATAAGTATCTACCCAGAAACAGTTATAGAAATGCATTTTGTATTGATTCTACTGGAATTACATTGTTGTCAGACAGGTCATATATCAGGGCATGATTCACGGAATTCAGTGAAAATAATTTAGCGAAAACTCTAATAAAATTACAAATCCAACATAAAATAGGATCGAATTGGATAGTTCACCTGAACTATCACATTCAAAACTTTCTGTATCGGGCCACCGGTCATTTTCTCGTTATTATAATTGACAACACGATTCAGTTTTGCGATACATCTAAATGAAAAAGGGCCAGATAATTCATTTGGGAAGGATTTTCACATTCAGTGACAACAATTTTCATAGACAGAAGCCAAACATTTTACCACTAAGTTACCAAGTCAGAAATATTGCAATGATCTTGATCTTTGAACAATCATGACAAAGGAACACTTTGTAAAATTTATCAGCTTCTACTAAATTGGGGTATAATTTGTGTGTTAATTTTGTCACTCCCCACTGAAATGGTATTAAAGTAGTCAGGTGTATAGTGGATGTTATTACTTCCAAACCAAGTTTTGCTGGATGCAAAGTTGTTTTGAAACTAAGTGACAATTCTGTCTATTCCTGTTTCTCATGAATTCATTACGAAACTGTATTGTCTTTCACATCTACTGGAAAATTATTTATGGACCACAAACCATCATTTTTTAAATACTTATTTGGCAGTCCTGCTACGAAATCGACTTCACAAAAAACTACAATGTGGTCAACGAAAATTTGCTAATCTAGTTCTGGGCACCAATTTAGTCTGCAGTTAAAATTAAAAATAATGGCTTTTATTGAATAGATCTATTCAACTTCACACCATTTGTGCAGCACATTTCAATCTTATTGACTTAGATGACATGTGTGGTGCAAAACCCAAATGGAATGAATTGGCTGAGAATTGACCAGGCCAACAGCAACAACCCGGACTTTATTTGGACCGAAAGTGGTGGATCCTCGGACACTGCACTTTACTCAGTCACCACAACAGTGGTGGGATCAACTACAACGTATGAGCTAACCGTAAGTTACAAAAGTCTTTTATTCGAGTTTTTCACAAACACACAAAGTTGGCGATGTTGGCATTATTGCTAACTTTGTGTTGCCATACATTTGCAGTTTTTGACATTATTTACATCCACTAATGTTAGCAAATGTGAGATTAGAAATCAAAGGTCATATGAGGATTACATTTTCAGGATAAATGCTACTTTGGATCAGCTGATTTTTAATGGCAGAGCTAAAGCAAAGTTGGCAATGTTGGCATTCTTGTATTGCAGAGAGATTGTGAAAACTCTATTGTTTCCTTTATCAGACTTTAATGGTCATATCTGTGGAAGATTTTTACACGTTCAAGCCGACATTCGAGTTTTTTTTGTGACATTCCAAAGATTGCTTGGTGCTAACATATGTAGAGTTTACACACAAAGTTGGAATTACAACGTACGCAGGGGATAGCACAATAGAATTCAGGAAAACCATTACCTTTTGTGGGGATAGAGCTAGGGACCTCTTGTGTTCTAGTAGGTTGCTCTACTATCTGAGCTAACTTGATAACTGTTAGTTGATGGATGTTTAACTTGACTTTCGTTGTTGCGCCAAGTGACTTTTGGGCTTAGATTATTCATGTAACTAACATCGATAGAGTAAGAAAAATTAGGATCTTAAAAATCTCAGTCTCACATGTAATGCAAAGTTAGCTCAGACAGGACATCATCAGACGAGAACACTTTTAATGGAACATTGCCAAATTTATGTGATTGAGAAAAAAGACTCGAATGTTGAACTGACCATTTCTGTCAGAACTGTATGTCAACACCTTAGTGTTGTCTTCAATTGATTAAGATAAACAGATTTTTTAAAAATTTAAACCATCAAGTTGCCGCCACCAAGGTGGCAAAAATGGCAATCAATCCAGTATTTCCCTATTATTTTTTGTACTTGTACTCAATTGACTAAAGAGTCTTGTTAAACCCTGGCATACCACTCACTTTCTGCATAAATACCCTCAGGCATGGTAAATTTAACAATTGAGTATTTTCCGTTTTTGGTCAGTTCAATTTGTCAAATTTGTGCAGAATAATTTTTTAATGATCAGTATCAGAGTTCAAATTTGAATTGTACAACACGCATGTAAAATACACACATGTATTACAATTCTGAAATATTAGTAGAATAAAAAATTGACAAATTGACAATACATTTAAAACGGAAAAACTCGAATACTTTGCTTGTTTCAGATCAATACCAATAAGGACATAGCTGGTACATATACATGTAACTGTCCAGGAGAAGGCACGGGTAGTGCTGTGCTAACGGTTCTGGGTATGTAAATGTTCTATTTCCACATGATATTAGTTGCGCATTTGGAGGTGGCAAGGGGATAAAAAGAAATGTTTCACGTATGATAGCATAATTTTCTGGGGCAGAGAATTCGAATTGGGACTTCAAATCTCCACAATTTTTTTCTTGTCTTGTCCGAATTTGAAGAGTTTTCAAATTTAAAGAAAGGAAAAGCTAAACAAGCTTCTTTGTTAAGGTTCCCTCATGTCATCATTTCAGACAAACCTTTATGTTCTCTTCTGGAGTCAAATATTCCTGTGGAAAATGACAACATCACTCTTAAATGCCACGTGATCTTTGCATCGATCGATTTTACGACATACCAACCCAAAGTTGTTTACATGGACTCAGATAATATGGAACTGCCAGGGAACCAAACTACCGATGGTAAGTTGTTAAAGTGTAGCTGCCTTCAGGTCTGATGCAATTATTTTGATATCAAATTCAAGGTAAATGTTAACTATTTGAAAACACATCTGGTTCCTAAAGCAAATTACCCAAAATTCATACCGAATAATGAATTACTGTCAAATCTCATGCGTTCAATTTATTACCAAAATCGATCCCCTTTGATGATGTTATCAACTTCGTCTTGTAGTCGACACAGATGGCAATTTTTTGGGCAATCAGATTTGGAGAGAGTCAATCCTGCAAGTCACTTGGGAAGACAACGGGCGGGACTACATTTGCTACTCCACCGTGGAGAACACCAACAGCCAAGAAATCTACTCGGACAACTGTACACAAACCGTCACTGTGCTGCGTAAGTGTCGTCTTTAGTAGGATGTGCTGTCCATTCTTAATAGGCTCAAACTCTGTTTTATGCAATCGTTAACACATTATTTTCCTTCAAAATAGCCGGATGATATTTCTATTTCAATGAATACTTAATGGATCATTTGCTCCATAATTTCATTCATTGGTGGAATCATCGTTATACCTCAATCTCTTTCCCAGATCCCGCGAAAAACTTCACCATCATTCCCGACAAGGACACCTACTATCACGGTGAAACAATCACAGTGCTCGTGGAATCAAATCCAGAACCAAACCAGATTCAATGGACGCATCTAAATACTGACACGGTAAGAATTTGCCACCATAGATCGAGATCAGAAATTGTCTTCACAAACAAAGCTCATCACATACGGTTAATCTTTATCCTTTCTTTCGGCTGCCATTTGGTTTCTTTACATCCGGTTCCAAATTGGGACAGCTCACATTTCAACTTCTTTTTTTTAATTTTGGAGGATATAAGTATTGTAGGGCTACTGATAACCCTGTTTCTTTTAAAAAATTATAAAGTTATACATTTTGATAGGTGATCGAGGAAAACGCAGAATCCATCAAGATTCCCACGACTTGGTCTGGGAATACCTCACTCCTGATTGATGTAACAAACGTCATCTACTCAGAGAGTTACACCGAAAATCACACCTTCTGGATCACTGTCAGTGAGTGTCTATTTTACAATACTGGTCTGGTCTATCAATATTTTTAAATGCATTTCTAGCAGTGAACGCTAATTCAGCTGTCCAATCATCTGCATGGACACTTTTCACTATGCTATATCATATCATTCCCAACTTAGTTTTCCCAGATATTGGAGGTTTTCTTCTTTATTTTCGCCAACTGTTATTAGTAAATGTGAAATTGGAAAATCCTAAGCCACATTTAGCGATAACTGAAAGTGATGGTTCATTGTGAGAATCTTTTTCAGTTCACAGTTCCTGTCCAAGGCACGACTAAAAATGTTTAGCAGGGTATTGAAGCAAATTAATTTGAAGATCAGTTGTCTTTTGTCGTAATTGATTTCAATGAGATCGTCGGGAACCCTTCTGTTGCCTCAACCTTCTTTACAACTTAAATTGAGAATTTTCCACAATAAAAAATTCAAATCCGTTCCGGTACTGAACGTAGAAAATAGTATTAATAAATTTTATGTATTTCTTTTCAGGTGGTGGTTCAAGCATTGTTTATGGTACGCGTCACGTGGCATTACTCCTCTTGAACAGTCTACTTCCTGTTTTGGGCGCCATTTTATTAAATACGATATCTCGATAAATATCATTAAACTAGCAATGTATTAAAGTCTGCTTACAAAATATACAACGAGTAATATATTTTACCAATCAATTTCTTTATTTACTTAAGGGCATTTTAAATGAATGATTTCTTCAAAATGCTTCACCAATTGATGAAGCCAAGAAGAATGTAAAACTACAATTCCTGCTGTTTTTGTTCAACATAATCAAGTTTTTCACGGCAAGCACTGCAGATCTGACAGATTCTACCCCTTGCTACTTTAGGTCTTAAGTATTTATCCAAGTGTAGAAATTCTAGTAAATGTCAGTAATCTTAAATAATTCTTGCCTCTAGAAAATAAATTGTGATCATTCCCCAAAATTGCATTTAAAATATCCGATCTGACAGTTCTGTCAGATTTGCTTTATCGTGAAAAACCCGATTAAGTTATGCCAAACTCATTTTTCGTCAAACATAACTGTGATACAGGCAAAATACAATCCCGTCAAATTGACTTGGATCAACCTAATGTAATAAACATTTTTCCCAAAAATAATGATCACTTTGACGTAGTCTGGGTGTGAAAATGTTTTTACTGAAAAATTCTTAAGGATGAGTTTTCAAATACCCATATGAGAATAACAAAGAAATTTAAGATTATTGTTATTGTTGTTGTAAACTTATTTTTCTCAATTTGGGAATTATTTTAGGTGGAACAATGAAGGCCTTGTTTGCCTGATATGGCCACCACTTCAAATATAATAATTCTGATTATGTTCCACCAATTTCCTATGTTATTCCGCAGACGAGATATTGAAATTATTGTAAAGAACAAAAAGTCGGGAAAACTTGCATGTACAGAAATATTTGTAAATATTTGCTACCAAAATATTAATTTATACAATTATATTGTTTTCTTTTGTAAATTATGAATGCAATAAAATATTTTGCAATATGTCATATGAATTGTTATTCCTATAACAAGACAATAATCTGGAGGAATCTCTACTTGACGCTATTATCCGGAGACTATTTCAAGTAAAGTCGCGGCGCGCCAAAGTACAAAATAAGAGTGGTTCAATCCCGACATTTTAAAAGTCCGACAGATTTTTTTTATTTCGTATCCATCTGTAAACCAATGTTAAATACTACTGCAAACATACTATCTCTATTGAACACAAAGGTGACAAAATCATAAAAGACCCTTACATTCTCCTTCACACTCATTTTATATGTTTCCTCCCGGAAACAAATTACACATTGGAAACTATTACCACAAAACATTAAATCACAATGACCAGTGTAAAATACCCAAGATCCAATAAAGATCTACTACTAATCGACAAGAAAGCAAAAAAGTAATATTACAGGATAAAAATACCAACATTCACGAGTTCCTGATAAGAATGTCAGCGTGTCATTTTTAGTTGTGTACATTACATTTATCATGAAGTAACCCACACCAGCAATGCGCTTTATCTTTGCATTTATCTAATGTGCAAAAATAATATCGGGAAGGAACACTGTTACGAAATACAACGAAAATATAACTAGCGTATAGGTATGGAGTTCTTGAGGATCGACACTACTCTCATCGTTCACTGGTACATTTTTGAACACACGCACCATTTTAGAGCCTGAGATGAGAATAAACTGTTTTACATCTACCACTGCTTTACCATTTTGACACTAGTGTAACTTCAAAATTTTCCCAGAATGTCAAAATTGGAACTAACTAATGAATATGTTCTAAGTAATTACTGCCCAATTATACAAATGTGTTCCAGCAGCAAAGCATTTGCATGATGTGAAACGAGAAAATCTGGGACTGAAGAAACCACTAGTTTTGATCTTTAAACAGAAACTTCACTTTAATGTTATTCTTGTGGATACTGTATATTTCTATTTTCCTAAAACTCTCCAAAAGGAATGTTGACCACACCTATCAATGATTATTAACCTGTTTGCCAAATATGGAATGATTTTGTCCGGAACCTTTTACTTGTTGTTCATCGACAATAAAATTTTAAATGATTCAATTACTCTCAAAAGTTGCCGAGTCCAAACTGTGGCCTGAGAAATAACCAAAAAAAAAAGAAACATTCTTCATGTAGATTTTGAGTAATAAATATGTCCCCAAAGGTTGGTTACAAAGCGAAGGGCGATTTAAAATTTTCTTCAGTGAATTAGAACGTGCTAGAACAATTGTTAAGTGTTTTATGAATTAACAACAGAAATCTTTCTTATAACATTGAATCTGGTAAATTCCAGCAAATTAAAACAACATTAACTACTTAGACAAAGGATACATGTTTGAAAGAACTTTGAAGACAATGACAAAACACCCTTTCACTTTTACTGTAGTTATACACCAAAACATAGATAATCGGAAACATTTTGCGGCCTCTCAGCTTTGAACATGACATATTTACCTATTCAAGTAATTTCCCAGATCTGATCATGAGGCATCTGGTTATGGAAAATATGCTGAAGCGTGTTGATTATTCAAGGAGGTGATAAGACATTCGTATCACCTCAAATTTTGGTCAGCGAGGACAAAGGTACAGACGCTTTCCCCGGTGTTACCTGTTTGGTTTAAATCTCCTTTATCTACACACCTAAATAGGTTAACTTAATAAAGTTAATATATAACAGCGAGCTAATTTGGATGGACGATATTTTTGCAAGACAGTCAGACCGGAGCTAATTGATAGAAGAATTTTCAGTTTGTGGATTATTTGCTTTGGAAACTGTGTTTCGAACTTGTGGTGTGCTACAATATGGATTACAAATATTTGATTTTGTTACTATGTATTTCAGGTACACATTATACATTTATGTCATCAGATTTGTTTTTTTACATGATATTTTACAGAAAAAGAAGCCAAATTGTATTTTCGCAGATAAATGTTTAAACTTTTCAAAATTTAATTATCAATTGTTTTAAAAATACTTTCTTTTCAAATAGATACATGATCTGGTATAAATTATTGTCCAGTCCTTTCGAAAACCAACATTATTTTAAAATAAATTACTAGCTTTTATGGTGAATTCGTCCCTATCATAAGTGAATGGTATTCATTAATTTTCTCAAGGATTGTTCTGGATGTAGTAAACGGGTCCCTCAACTGATCTAGGTTCGGGAGGCATAACCAGTAATGAAGCGTAAATGTCCAGAGAAATTTACAAAAGAACAAGAAAGTCCTCCTGCGTGACCGCAAGAGGCATACCGCCCGCAGGGTAGTGAATCAAGATAGTGAATTAACA
>JBCAUG010573495.1:0-14536 GCA_038406175.1 Haplosyllis leylae | reverse complement strand
TACCAATGTCACCATCTACATTTCATTAACATTAAAAAACCAACGCAAATTAGACTATTATGCAAAAAGTTCTTAGCAATTTTTAGCGATGATTGCTAGTAATGGTTGCAAGATATCTCTATTGTCACATAGAGTTTCGCAGAAGCAAAAAGAGCAGTTTCATTTGAATGTCGCCAACAACAGGAGTGATAGACACATGATTGCTCATCAGTGAAGATGATTACACCAACTGAATCCTTAGGGAATAATGTCTTTCCTTCTCAAACTTTCAAACATTATCACGCTCCTTTCGTCGCACGTCAAATACATCATCAGACTCACTTCCGGTCCTGACGTTTTTCCTTTTTTTTCCTTTTAACTCTTCATGAAAGGTATGATTATAAATTCGGGAGAGCATCCTTTGGAGTTGGCCTCGGTGAACAACAACACTAACCGCAGTATAATTTCTGACTCTTCGTTTACTGGTCAACCATGTAATTTTTGGCACTGAACCTTTCTCAGCTTCCTTGCTGTCCAGTTTAATAGATTCAGAACAATGAAATGCAAATTTAGTGATTTCTCCTGTGTTAGTTGCCATGTCAACCACATTTAAACGGGATAAATGTAGCCTCCCAACAAACTGCTTGAACAATACTTCCATGAACAATGTTTCGAACTGTTGGATACTCGCGTCAACAATTAGAATCGTCTTCAATGTATCGATACGTCCGGCGAGTATCTCCTGGATCTAACAGTGAAGTTCGAGTTTCTCCCTCACGCACTTCTTTCATCTCTCTATCCGTGTCCCTCATCCGGTTCCTCTTCAATTTTCTTGCTGTTTTCCATTCAGATACTCTGCCTTTGAAGTGTCTCAGGTTTTTGTGCATTGTACGAAAATCTCGCCTGGAAGAAAACAGGGGGGGGGGGGGGAGGGTCTGTTAAAATCACCACACCTGAACCAATTCTGTCTAGGAGTAGTGCCAACGTTGTGTTGATAGTTTACGGAAGGTTATGTATGTGTAGCAGTTAGAATGCTTCTGATTATAGTTATTTATTATTTTCTGTTACTGTGTTCCAGGTGTTGCCGACTCTCTTTGAAACGAGTGGCTGTAATATTACAAATGTCGTCCCTTCTCAAGAAGGATCTCTCGAAGACATAGTTAGTGCATTAAATTACATTTCATCTTTGGATGGATCAAACAGAGAAGTGGACATAATCAACATGTCGTTTGGCAACGAAGGCACCACACATGAATTGAATAAAAAACTCAGTGAATTGGCCAAAAACAAAGTCCTCATTGCTGCAGCAGGTAAAGGGCTGGGATTCTTCAGTTGTTTTATTTTCGTTCATAACTTCAATAGCGAAACAGGAACCTGACTCAGTCATCATGTTGTAATTTTTAGTAACTGTCAGTTTTGTGACGACGACAGGAAACTGGGAATTTGAAAATGGGTTTTTGGGTGATGTTTTTTTTTCTTGTTGGTTATACTTTGAATGTTAGAAAGAAAATAAGTTTTAACATCTGTTTACAATTCAATAAACAGACGACATTCACCGTTGCGGTGTCTCGAGAAAAGAGTGTCTTGTCAGTTGCAAACAATTTTCAAAATTTCATAAGATTTCAAAATTCCAAAACCAAAATGTGTTTCAAGACATTCTGAGCAATTTTTATTTTTCACCCCCTTCGCTCACAAAATGAAATAATGGAAGACTTATCCCAGACCTCTCCTGGAACCTCACTCTTCATCGCCATATTGTTGCGTCTCATTATCTAACCTAACTCTTTGTATCTTGTTTTATCTACCTACTAAAAGCAAAGTTAGGGTTAAATTGAATAGAGCGTGACACAATGCTGGTAAGCATTCTTGTTTTGTAAAAGGTAACACCATGCCTGATTATAACTTGCAGGTAATGAAGGAGCGAGAGCAGCAAACACCATCCAGTGGCCCGGGAAACACGACAGTGTGATATGTGTCGGTGCCAGCTCGCGGTATGGACATCCGATGGAATTATCAGCTGTTGGTAAAGAAATTGATTTCCTCTGCCCAGGAGAAAAAATCAAATCCGCAGGTAGTACCGTTGACTGCATTCACTCCACGCAAATTAGTGTAGCTGTTTTTTTAAATTTGTAGTTATTTCAGTCATGTAAAAAATCGCACGTTCTCAGACACAAAGTGCAAATGTTTTTTGAATTCTGTAAAACATGGCTACGTTGTAAAAAGATTTTATCTGCCTTCCAGCTGGAAAACTAATGGATCGTGTGGGTCTAGATACTGTTGCTGATCCGGGCTATTTTGTATCAAATGGCACCAGTCTTGCTGCTCCGTTTGCGACAGCCGTTGCTGCGAATGTGATAGCAGTATCAGGTACGTGCATACATTTTTCATCTGCTGTTGCTGTAATTTGAAAACGTATTCGAACGTTAGTGATCCGAAGCTGTATAATTAGTACATTGGATCCCGCTTACAACGAACAACTTTATTCATAAAACTGTGCTCATTATAAGTGGTAATTGTTGTATCAAAATGTTTTGAACATTGTTCCTTTTGGAGAAAAACATTTGCCGGGTACTCGTAAAAAACGAACTCGCTGTAAGCACACTCGGTGTAGCTTGCCAGAATTAGTTTGCTGCCTTACGCATTCCCAACTGTATGCTTTTATTGGTGGCTCGTAGAGTCACCTTATTGGTTGCGTCGGCATGCCCTCAACATCCTGTGCTGGCACTTAACATGGGCCTTTGGCAGTTTTATGAAAATTAGGCCTACATTAAGCTGCAATCATTGGTTGGGATTTGTTTACACAGAAGGCCGCCATGACGTCATTTAACAAGGTCACGAGACACCATTTGAACTACGTTCATGACGTCATTTTTCATTTATTGTAGGCAACGTACGGCAGCAAGTAACATGTACGCAAGTCATGCGCAGCATCTTGTCTAAACTTTGTACGAAGTATCCTTACTTTGAAACGAACATTGGATACGGAACTCTAACGGGAGAAAAACTTCACAGAATTGAAGAACTTTGTAAAGAGGCTTTGGAAGGCAGATGAATTATTCATTATGTCAAAATCTAAAGGAGTGTTCACACGTAACAAAATACAGCCTGTCAGCGAAAATCTGTCCGAAATTCTATTCTAATACAAAATATTATTTTGGTCTAAAATATAGGATGAATTTAAGTGTGAAGATTCCTTAAGGACTTTTGTGATAAGGGAAGAATAAAAATAAACTATTTTGTCAGAATATATCACGGCAGAGATGCTTCCCGAGAAAAAAATGCACGGGAAATGTACTGTTTAGCGAAATTATATAATTTGTTACATTTGATGGCTTGTTTCAATATAAAATCTTGAATGGAATCGTATTACACTTTTTGGAAACACTTTTTGACGTATTTACATACGCGAAGACAGGTTCGGATCCCTATCCAGAGACTTTCCCAAATGGCTACATTGAAATATTCACACTGGACACAAATGGATACTGTTACCCTGGTCGGTACATGCTGCTTAAACTGCTGTGGTGGTGGTACTTCTCTTAACTACGCCTTCTACAAAGTCCAGAAAAGGATGGCTGTTGCTCCAACAGGAATGGAGAAGACTTCCAACACATTCCTGCTTTCAGCCCAACACTCCTTTTATTAAGTTCAGTGACCACTGTACAAGTTTGTTGAATTACAATATAGCATTTATTGCTACCTTTGTCCTAGTGACACAATAAAAGAGACATCAGTGGCACCGCATGTTCCATTAGAATGAGGTATCTATCATGAAGAGTTCTAGCAGGTACAATGGTAAAGTCAAGGATATCATACTAGGACTTGAGTAAGCCTTAATTGGGTTGGGGGGGTGCTGATGCCTTCAGGGGGCATCCTTACCCTGGTGAGACCTCATGGTGGTATGTCCCTTGGATCTCCTCTGGCATGACTCAGAACCTATAGGGAACCTGAGAGACCTCTAGTTGACAAAGTCCGTATGGGAACTAGGTGTCCCATACACAGTGTGCACTTGGGATTTACTCACCCCATCCGGATTTCGACCTCAAATGGCTACATTAGGCATTTTCGGGACAAGGCACATTCCCCGTGGCCGTATTTGTAATGGCTCATTGACATACATGGAGACGGATACGGGTTCGGATCCCTATTTGGCTATAGTATGAAGAAATATTCACACTGTACACAATACTCTTCCCTAAATGGCAATTGGGTCCATTTTGGGACACGGCCCCATACTCAGATAGGCATCCCATCTCCATGTATGTCAACGAGCCATAGTTCTAACGGTTCCCGTCAACGGTTATTGTGATGGAATCAGGACGGAGTCATTGTTAGGATGAATCAATCAGCCGTTGTAACCAGTGTTTTGCCATTTCAGTTCTAGTCAAGTCGGTTAGATTGGGTTGTAAGTAAATTCATGAAATTGCAGTGAAGTTACTATTGGGTGAATCTCGTAGTCTGTTGACAGGTGTTGATTTTAATGGTAAGAAGCTTCAGATCAAGGAAAGCGATTTCTGCAGTATATGATGTCTCTCGCTGTCTAATTTTTTTATAACTAAACCTTATATCGCCCACTAACAGCACAGTACTTCGTTTGTCAATTAAGCCGCCTGTGCAACAAAATGTTTTTCGTTTCAGTAGATCTAACGACGGAAGAATTCTTTGCAGTATCAGGCTGATTTGTTACTGGAACTATGGCGAGTAACATGCAGTATCCCTCGGTAATATATTCTATTCTCTGGAATATTTATTTGAAAACTATAAAAGCAATCATTGATGCATTATAACGCTCTGTCACCGGTAAGAACGGACTTGAGCCTACACTTACTTTAACATGTTTGTGGACAAGTACGAAATCCCTGTAGTATTGCTCCCGGCCCCACAGAAGTTGTGCCTGAACCAGCTATTATGACATGCAGTCTACACAGGAAAAGTACCAGCTGAAAACAAGGGACCACCGTTCCGTGAAACCCCTGTCTGTGTGAATAAATTTATTATTGTTTTGCATTACAGGATTCAGAAAGATGTAAAATATTCCTCAGTTTGAGAGATTGTATTGTGTCATACGACGAGAGCAAAGACTTGGGTACGCATTTAGATAGGAACAGGAATGACATCGAAAGAAGAATAAACGAACGCAAAACTATAAAAGAGCTCACAACAGACATACTGACGAGTTTCTGGGATGGCGATACGTCACCAGAGGGCGCTAAATGGTGTAAAATACGTGAAGCCTTCATCTCTGTTGGGAAGGGAGCAGCAGTAGCACACATTATTAATCATCTTTGTGTTACTGCCACCAATAAGATTGTTGAAAATGACCAGAGACGATACACTTCACTCACACAGAGGCCGCCAGCATTTACACATTGCAACACAACCTGTTCTCGCCAGACATCTCATCAGAGTTGTGAAGGAGTTTCGGGTGGTTGTGGTGCACCCAACTTAAACCTCTCGACCACAAGAAACAGTTCATCGGCCGTTAATAAAAAGGAAACGCAAATTGAACTGCCTGGGGACACTAGTAAGTTATCAAAACGTGTATCTTTTCTCTGGAAATGCTCGAGACAACTGTGACAACGTTCCGCGAACTTTTGACAACAATTAAATTGTCTGTAGAAAATCAGGTTGCTTCACTTGTATTGATAAAAATCCTAATTGCAGGATGTAAAAGAGTTACAGATCGACAAGACAGGAAGAGGATACTTGTGAGTATTGATAAAGTATTTTTAAGTACATAAAGAAAAATATAAACAATATCCCGTGCTGTGACGTTTTTCAAATGACAAATGTCATAATGTAGAATTCAACTTGAGCCACTGCTTCAAATGAACTTGTTACAGAATAATGACAGTGAATCTGCACTTTTTGTGTCAGTGTTCTTGTGCGGAAGGAAATAGTAGAAAAGATTAACGTCATAATGTATACTGAACGCGATCTATCAAGATATAATATGTTTGACTCTCTTGTGTTTGTTCTTCGATGTTCACCTGGATTCGTAGCAGTGACTGGTCATGCTATGATTGTAACACTCAAATGTAGCCACTTCATTTCGTCTTCCTGCAATCAAAGTAAGAACAGCATGAAACAAGATGCACAAGAAAGTTGAATTTTTGTTGTGTTCGGTGTTTATTAATGACAAAAATTAACTGATTGCCAATTAAATCGACATCTTTATGAGCCTCAAGGGGAACGGTTGGTAAACAGTCAGTTTATCATGAGTAACGGTGTTAAACAGCTTTAACAGGGAGTCATGTGACTGCTCTAAACTATTGCGGTATAGATAATAGACATTGAACATTACCCAGAATGGCATCGTAAACTGTTTATTTACTTGGCAATCAATTCAGTTTTGATTTGTTATCATTAACTAATGTGATCATTACAATTAACTGTTGTCATAAGAATTTAGACAACATCGAAGTACGCAGATTTCTGTTCGGGTGCATTTATAGTTGGAGAGAAAAGTGACATCGCTTGAAATTGATACATTGAAATGGATACATAGATTTCTCAGTTTTTAGTCATGCCGCTTCTACGAGCGGAACGACTTATCTGGTCACTGTAGTGTACATATGTTTGGTTGCTTGTTTGTTAGCTCAAGTACAAAATTTTGAAAAAGTCATTGGATTTCAAAAATTCCAGAACCAAAATGTGTTTCAGGTCATTCTGAGCAACTTTGATTTTATGACCCTGGACTCCACCCCCAGTCCATTGTTTTTTGTCAAATTTGAAAAATACTGCAACTAAAATGTCTTTCAGCAGATTCTGAAAAAATAACCTATTTGTCCAAAATAGTTTTTCCATCAGATTTCAAAAAGATTTAAAACCAGTATGTTTTAGGAGATTCTATGTTCATTATCTCAATTTCCTATCTCAATTACCTATGTGTCTACATTTCTCTCTCTCTCTCTATCCCTAGTTAGCTATCCATTTGGCTAGCTAGAAATCTATCTCTAGCTAGCTATCTAGCCATCTATCTAGTTATATATCTATTGAGAAAATGATGCCAAGTACAGACAAACTCAAGTGCGGTGCGACAAAGATCAAAGAAAGCTTTCTCTTTTACCTCAATATTATTGGACCTTTAAGAGTTTTGACAAGAAACAAACTTACACAATAAGAAATAGAAAGGGTAAATATCTGTACTTATGTATCCGTGCCAATCTTTTTAGGACATGATAGCAGGTAGAGTCCATCCTGAAGGTGTTCCAATAAGAGACGGATTTGAAGTATTGGTGGAGCCAGACGGACGTACGGACGGTGACTTGTATGAAGAGTGGTTGTACATGCTACAAGTACGGTACCTCTGTATATAAAGTGTGCATGAAATATGTTTGTTGGCGAGTCTTATGGTGTGTTTACACTGTCCGACACAGAGACCGATACCGAGACAGATAAAAATGGTTTCCATAGGATTGTATGGAGGTGTTCACACTGCACAGAGACAGATGACAACAGAGGTTCCCATTGGGTTTTGTGTACTTGTTCTCAGTATTTGTCTCGGTATCAGTCTCGGGCAGTGTGAATGCTTTTTTCTACACGTTTTAGCATAGGAAGGGAATTGTGGTAAAACAATTTTTGCACATCATTGTAGTTGAAAGACATTACAAAAGATTTTGCTGATCGGAATAGACCAGTCGGTGTAGCTTTCCTTGACACGGGTGCCAACACCAACCACGATGTAATCAGGAACCTGATCAGAGATAGCAGAAACTTTGTGACTGATCGCCAAGATGGCAGTGAGTTGAAAGCATTTTTAGTTGCGCCATTGTGTCCGTTAGTGCTTACATGCGTTCGTATGATTGTTTGCTTGCTTTGGATTTTAGACATCATTCCCAACAAAAGATTACACGTAGCCCATAGTCTAAGCCCAAGAAAGTTGAACAAAATGGTTGCCAAAGGTGACCACATTTTTCCTCATCGGATTTCAAAATTTTTTAAACCAAAATGTGTTTCAACAGATTCTGAGCATTTGTTTAAAACAAGTTTTTTTTTTTCAAAAAATTACTTTTTCCTACCACAAAAATATCGTATCTTCGTAACTATCTAACTATCTGCCCACCTATCTTGTTATTTCTAGACTGCGTTACGAAAATGCTCATGAGCGTAATTCATGTCAGGAAGCTTAAGTTGTTTTTATACTGTTCATTGCAGGACCGTTACGCCAACACTCTGAATATGACCTGAAGAGAGACTACTACAATCATGGCAGCCTTATTGCAGGATTACTAGCAAAATATGGTCCGAACAGGATGTACCTACTGAATTACAAGGTTTACTGTGCTATAATATTTAGTCGCACCTGCTGTTGAGCAGAGCGACTTATGTGCTCAGTTTGGTGTCTGTTTGTTTGCTTGTAGACAGAGAATTTAATTTCAACTATTATCACTAGGTGGCTCACAAGACTGTTTTCAAATATTGACATGAGATGGCTCTCTTTCCACTGGTGCTAAGTGACATGCATATATGCTTGAAGACCAAGTGGATCATTGAATGTTAAAACAAATATGAATATTAGAACAAGTAAATAAATGAATGTTTGAAACAATCATAGATTATTATTCTGAGCATTGATGATTGCTTTCTAAATTCATTAATGATTCTAATTAGTATTCATATTGGTTCTTAAAATACATTAACCCTTATCCTGCCAACCAAAATTTTCCACTTCTCCGTAACATGCCTAACAGCACAAAAGTGACAGTACTGCCCTTTTCCTTTGACTGCCCAATATAACAGAAGTGTCAGGCACAAAAGTGATGCAAAAATTCCATAACTTTGCACATGATTTTAATTTAGTAAATTTGCTCTAAACAGGTTAAATTTGGCACCAAAATGTAGGCCAACATCCTGGCTTTCTGGTGACCTAAAATTTGTGAGGTACAGTTGGGGTTTTCCCAATCAGAACACTATGCAAAGAGGGTGCCTGTCAGCAATTTCAGTGACCTAGAAAACTGTTCAAAGTTGGGAAAGTTACTTGAAAAGCTACTGCTAAAAGCATGCAAACATCGCAAAAGCACAATAGTTACAGTGGGCGGGATAAGGGTTAATAATTGTTATGAGCAGTTATGCTTAGTTTTAGCATTCATTAATCTGCTTTTTCTTAGCAATAATGATTGTTTTTAACATTCATTAATAATTATTTTAGCAATCATGAGTCAATGCTAAAATACAAAAATAAATGCTGGTAACAAGTAAATTAATAAGCAAGTATTATTTAATTTAATATTACATAGTATAAATTAATATTACTTAGTAAATACTCAACCTAATATAATATTATTGGAATTGATATAGCTTAGTACAACTTGATATTGCTTAAAATCATTTGATATTTATTACTCAAACTTAGTATTACTTAATTAATAATCACTTAGTATTATTTAATCTAATATTACTTAGTCACTTAATATTACTTTATTACAACTTAGTTAGTTAGTATTACTTAAGTTGGTGCACTTATTACAGCTCATAATTCTTAATATCACTCAACTTAGTGTTACTTTATATTACATAACTTCATACAAGAGCAACACAATGAGGGTAAGCATTCTTGTTTTAGAAATATACATGAACGAAATAACGAGTCTTCTTCCAAAATATGCTTGAATGAATAATGAAAAACATACACGCCGTACAAAGAACCTTTTGTAATCTACCATTAGCAACCATGTGTGCTCATTTTTCTTTACATTAATTAGGTGATACCAACATTATTGAAGGAAGGAAATGAGCAGGTCGTGGGCGTAGAGGATCGACCAATGGGATCACCAGATGACTTCAATGCAGCTTTAGAATATATTCGCTCAAATGATGGGACTGATTTACAGGCTGACATTATCGTCATGTCATTAGGAATGAAGAACTGTACCGAAGAATTGAAGAAAACGATTTATAGAATGGCAGAAAATAAAGTCTTAATAGCGGCAGCAGGTGCGATCCTATTTAGAAATAGAGGAAAATAGTTGCAATAATATTAAACTAGTATTTTATTTAAATAATATTTTAATCAAACTTGGTAACTCAACACTTATTATTAAAATCATTCTTATTCATACTTTTTTTAACGGACACGGATAGAGTATACATTTGCTAGCACCAAAATACATGTATTACGGATGACATTTCAGCGTGTTTTTTAAGGAGAAATTGAACCAAAATGTGTTTATTTTGATCACAGGAAATAAGGGATCGAGAGCTAGCAATACTGTTACTTGGCCTGCAAAGCACGACAACGTGATCTCAGTTGGAGGGTGCACCGAGTACGGGAGTCGCATGGAGATGTCTTCAGTGGGTAGGGAGATCGACTTTCTGTGCCCAGGACAAAATATAATATCTACAGGTAACAATAAAAAATATCCATCCTGCAACAGACAACCATCCAAGTGTTTTTTAATTATGGAATGGGTTACACAGCAGACTTTAGTTTTATCACTTGCTAGGAATACCATGGTCTGTCAGATTAGTGTCATTGGTGCCACTATAAACCGTTGACTAGTATAAGCCTGCTTGTCAGTTCCACGAATAGGAATTGAGCAAGATGCTCTGTACCAGCAAACCTCACCTCTGGGAGAATTCCCAGTGGCAGAGAGTGTAACTGATCCAAACAGTTGGCTCAAACCATTGACATGACGCCAGCCCTTGAGAAACTTACACTGAACTGTTGGGAAAGGCCAGGATACTGCTGGAATTATGTCATCACCAATAACACAGGCATTCCACAGTCATGCCATTATTACAATGGTCCAGCAGGAAGGCACAGGACAGGAGGATCCATTGCACACCTAGTTATGATTGGGTCTGCCCTCCCATGCCTAGTCCTTGGTGGAGAAAGGCATGGTTACTAAAAATAGGATTGGATCCTGGAAACAGACTGTGGCTATTCCTAGAATTGGGACCTGCGACATAAGGTGGGCACTAACGGGAAATTTTCCAGAACAGCTGTGTACCTTCCTCGGATCAGCATATAATATTTACATTCTCCGATAACCCTTGCAGTGTAGCTGGGCCTTCTGAATATACGCGAGTGAATTGTGGTTCACTCAGCCGAGCTGGAGTGCATGACGTACATATAATTCAGGAAAGACTTATACTGTGGCCATTCTTAAACAAGCAATTTCTACTTTGTCTTTCAGCGGGCATGATTCCGAATGACCCGAATGGTCATGCGGCTTGTTATGCGGCAAATGGAACCAGTTTTGCGGCGCCGATTGCAGCTGCGGTAGCCGCCAATGTTATTGCAGCTGTTAACGGTGAGGATTGTCATTGAAAAGAAAGTTTTGGAATCATCCGATTTCTGTGATCTTTTTTATAATGATGTGGCAGCGAATAGAGTGGTTTGATTAAAGCAACATGAAGACTATTGAATCTTACTGTAAAACTGTTTACTTTTGACAGTGTAGTCCTAATTTTCGTTATGTTTGATTTTTACCAGAAACGTCCCGAGAAATTGTCACATCTACCCAAAACATGAGGCACATGTTGTCCAAGATGTGCAGCGAGCGCGATGCTTACAAGCCAAACACAGGATACGGAGTACTTTCACCGGCCAAATACTTCACGTCTCTGCAGGACATTTACGACGAAGTAGTGAACGGAATCTGATGAATGTATAAACGTATCTAATAGGCAATGGAATCAAAAGTTTCGTTATAGATGTGTCATTGGAAGGATACTTCTTTCAGTAAAATTGGATTGTTTGACAAAAATAACATGAGACGCGGTTGGTGTCAATCATCGGTACGCAGAGATTTATCCTGCAGTAATTCAACTGCGACAGACAGTATCTGAACGATGCGAAGAACAGACCGGTTCTGTGTGTGGTGGCGACCTGTATGAAAGCCACGTTTTGGTGATGCTGGTTACCTGTAAGTGAATTTAAACGAAGGGAGTGGGGAGAAGACTCCAGTTTAATTGGTGGCAGGGACCAGGTTGATTTTCATTGTTGTTACTTGTCCTATTTTCATACTGCCCGACTACGATTTCAAATCCGACTGCTAGAAAGTTGAAATGGTTGTGAATCGCAGTTGGAATCTGAATCACTCAGCCTCAGTTTGGTGTGGTCATTTCTGTTTTGTATCGTACAAGCCAATTGGAAGCGGTGTTGGAGTCGGCCAGTGTGCAAAAAAACAACAAAAAAAACCATTATTACCATATGTTATTGTCACTACGGTTATGGTTGCCGCTGTTGCTGTCGCCGAAGTTCAGGTCCCAAGGACTTGCTTTTAGGATATTTACGGAAAAGTGGAAGTGAAGTTCTAAGCATGAGATCTTCAAGACGGGTTTTTTTTTCCGGGTAGATGTTACTCCTCTGTGTTACTTGTATTTCCTTGCTTAGACAGAAATTACCAATATGGATCATGGAAAAGTATTGGTATTAATGCAAATCTGTGATCATTTTCAAGGCGACATCACTTACGTAGTATGAACTGTTAATGTATATTTTTGTGATGAGAAATGTTATTTAAAAAGTTAAGGAGTGTTTATATAAGAGTGTCCATACCTGTTATTCTATCTACAAAATAACGCAGCATTTTTAAGCCGGTTATTGTTTAGTATTTTGTCAGTGGTGACAGTGTGAAAAATAAACAGAATGGGTCTGTAACCCATAAACGCTGCGTTATTTTATTTTGGCAGAATAACGGGCTAAAAACAATACTTCAATGTCGATTCAAATGAATGGTTATTATTTGAGAGACTTAAGGTCAATGAGTACAAATCTGCATTGAAAGCAATGGTTACTTCAGTAACCTCTCTCGATGACATCTTTTACAAAAAAGTGTTATTTTACCAAAACTGTTCTCTTCACCTCGTGTATAATATCGATAATATTTGCACCAAGTACAGTTCGCCCATCTGTTCGACAGACCATTGTAGAAACTGTTTGAGCCTTTGAAGAACACTTGGTCTCGCTTACAACGAGCTCAGTTACAACGGGGCAAATTAATCATTGTCAAACTAGCTCTCTATTATTGACTGTATTAATAAAAAAAATTCACTTCCAAGGAACATCAGACTACGAGCACATTTTTGTGCATTTAATTATTCGTAGTAAGCAGGACCTAGTATTTATTAGTCGTTAAAGTACCACCACGTGTGAAAAAAATGATATTATTAAGATGGCTGTACGAAACTTAGTCAGTTCTATTTTTAGGATGATTGATTTTGTTTTCATTTCCGAGAATAGAATTATTATCAAATGTGTTTTAATGGATTAGAATCATGTCAGTTGGCTTTCCTTCACTGGTATCCAGGATTGAATTTAAAACTGTTGTTAATGGTCTTCCAAATGTCTAAATACCAATGTACCCGGGAGACTTTTGCTATTTAAACTGATAAACGTTGGTTATATAAAAGTATGAACAATTGACAGTGCCTAGGATTAGTAAAAGTTCTTTGGTGCTCGCAGTTTTAGCTACGTTGAACGAATTAGATATATTGATTGAATTACCTGATTCCATCCGATAATGTGCCAGTGTTTCCAAACGTTGACTCAAGATAGATTCAAGACGATTTTATGCAACAATTTTTTTGCAGCGTATTTTTCGTGTTTTAGCTCAGAGGATTTTGAATATGAGTGATTGGGATTGGGGAAATGCCGGGTTGAAGCTTACTGCTATAATTACACTGCTGCTTTTTATTTTTACAAATTGCAAAAACATTTAAGTCAGCTCAAAAATCTTAAAAAAGTTCATTATTCAAATGAATCCAAGCCTACACACTTCACGATTGGTATTCAAAACATTCTGGGATTTTTAGAACAACTCAAAGATATCCACGGTTGAGTGATAACCATAGACGCGTGTATCTTAGCCCAGTTGTAAGCAAAAAACCCGTGCAATTCACCTTTACCTCTTTTGGAAAGGGTGTGGAAATGATGATACTGGAAAAAGTGTAGGAATCCAAAAAATTGTTCAAAGTGATCTTAAGTTTCTTGTCACTCACGTGGAAAAGATATGTCCGAATTAAATGTTGAAAATTTTAATATTTTAACATCAAAATTCTTTATGGATATTTATTAAATCTTTAAAAATTTTAAATACCTTTTGGTTGTTCTTTTATTCATTAATTCACTACAGAGATCTAAGCTTAATTAACATAAATTTGTAATTATGGCAACCGGCTGCACACCTGTTACAGGAAAAAGAAGCTGAGCAAGACAGCTTCAAAACTACTCTCTGTGTATAGTCCCAGTTGTCCATGTAATGATGGTAAAGCTGCAATAAAAACATTTTTCATCGAAGTGAATTAACGTCCGTTTAATTCAACTAAGCGTCGACGTCAATCGTGTTTTTTCGATTTTGGTTTTGAAATTGGTTGAATTTATCTAATTAGTTGAAATAGACAAATGCTTCATGGATAGTGGAATCCACTATCTGCCAATAGTAATTTATTTACATATAGTGTATTTAACTATCTGTGGATAGTATAAATTCATTTTTCACTATCCATGTAGAGTGCTCATTAATTAATCCACATATTGTACAAAATCACAGTGTAACTATCCATGAATAGTGAACTGATCTATGAATAGTGCAAATGAACATTTCACCTA
>JBCAUG010573384.1:0-14537 GCA_038406175.1 Haplosyllis leylae | reverse complement strand
AGAACTTTAGTTCCTGTTCTTGACAGCGCAGAAACCATCCCAACCCGTTGTCCAGAAAAGAGAAGTACTACCATCAGGAATCCACTATACCCCAGACACTAGCAAGAGGTGCAGCCAAGCCAATAAAAACATCACTCCCGACTGACGGCATAAATATTGCTAGAGTGATCACCGATAAGTACAATCAAGAGTATCTCACAGCTGCTGGAGTTTAACGTTAGTGAATTACACCTCCTTGCTGGTGGTAACGTCGATTGACTTTGAACCTCTAAAGAACCGCCACAAATGTACATTAACATGTGTGAACTGTTTACAAAAATTTCATTTCATGACATTTCGTATTCCAATTTTCGATACACGAAATTATTAATTGCAGATCACACCACTAGTATACGAATCTAATCATTTCGTAATTATCTAGGTCCTAGACTAGGAGAAGTATGTTCGATTGCCTGTCTTGATCAGTGTGCTTATTTCACGTCATTTGAAATCCTTACCAGTCACATTAATGTCATTAGAAAAATTAGATTTTATGTGACGTATATATCGAAAAGAATACCCAGTTAATACATATGCTGGAAGTTAAACGCAATGTTTACAGTAACAAGTTTAAGTTCTTTTCCATACCTTACCAGTTTATCAGGTTTTGTGTATGGCTCGACATGCAATTTGAACAATAATTTGACATTCGTTTTAGAGACTGACTGTTACTCTAACTCTGATCGCTGACATTCTCCCGCAGTGCTGTCACGATCTTCTCTCGATTTGTATGTAACATTATACTCTCAATACATGGTCCGTCACATGATATAAACGAGACATTCTCTGTACCTTGAAAACATGTAGTTGCAACTCAAAATACCATGTTCAAGTTTACCAAGTTGACATTTTTTGATATTCTATTTCAGTTGGAAGACGAAATTCTCTGTGAAGCTTCTGGGGTGGATTTACAATTTTGCAAGGTATTTCTGTAAGAAGCCCCTTTTACCGACAAAGAAAACTGGCACATCCCAGTTTAATTCTGGTAAGCTCAAACAACTTGACCTATATTTTGACCTATTATACTTGAGAGGCCTTTATTTCTCGACAAGTATGTGTCACACAACCCGGGTGCTCAGAAGATTGTGGAATTAATCTCTGAGCACAAAAGTTTAACCTGGTTCAATAATTGCAATGTGTTACACCTCTAGGTATCACCACTGCTCTATCTACTTTCACAGAATGTGAAATGGTATTTGTACATCCCTGGCACCTTCCTAAAATTTTGGTGCAAAAAGCCAAACCCAACAACTAAGGTGACTTTAAACTAGCCACCAAAAATAGCAACACAAATGTTCATGCCACTGGGTAATTTAAATTCCTAAACATCCATCGGCATGGGCATACATCCGAGTGTATTTTCTATAAGTTTTCCCGTAATACACAAAGTTGGCAATGTTGACATTTTTGTGTTTGTCTAAATTTGAAAATATGATAGATGGAGAAATTTAGGACATCAGTTAAAATTCAAAACACCATTAGCAATATAAATTTACTTTGAAACTTATTTATTTACATTAGAAGTTGTACAAAAATGCGAACGTTGTCATTTTTGTGTATTACGGGAAAACGCGAATAGACACAGAAATCTCTTGCTTTTATATACCGGCACTTCACACATTAATTGATTTTTGAGAATCTGGACCCTGCAGCTTCAGATTCGTTGTGCAATTTTTAAGTAAACAACTATTGATCTGGTGAACGCCGATTCAAGTATTTTATTAAATTTGCTTTTGAGCTTTGAGAACATTAATGTACACAGTGAACTTTACAAATAGAGATATGTGCAAGATGAACTTTATGGCCATTACACAATGCACCTTTTCATAAAAAGGTTACTGATAGTTTATTTAAAGATTCCAACAGCTTTATTGTTTCATAAGATCTATTATTGATCTGGGAATTGGATGATAATATCACAAAAAATATTTCATTTGAGTTTAATAAGGTCATTAAAATTCATCTGCACAGCTTTGTATTCTTCCACATTCGGGTTTTTCACGATACGCGTTTCTGTCGGATGATCTGACAGATCTCTACACAGGGAAGAGCAAAAAACAAATTCGTCAAAAATTGCCCCCAGTCGGGATTGTGCCCAGGACCTCTGGATCATCATTCTAATGCTCTACCAACTGAGCTAGGCAGGTAGATCTATGTGTTGAGCAGGAGATTTCTGAAGTGAGCTATGTTTCACACACCACTTCACATGTTGGAATTTGATTATTTCTGGAATCAGTAGAGCATCACGTTATAAAGGCCATGAATGTTCAGGCTGGTAACTGAATGTTGACTTAGCTCAGTTGGTAGAGTATTGGCATGATGATCCAGAGGTCAGGGGTTTAATCCCGACTGGGGGCAATTTTTGACAAATATTTTTTTGCTCTTCCCTGTGTAAAGATATGTCAGATATTCTGACAAAAACTCGTATCGTGAAAAACCCAATTGTTTAACTTCTTTTCCTAACAATGGACTTGCGTATGTTTAACCTTCTTTCTTCTCGCAAATGACTTCGAAAATAAAAATGCATCAAAAAGGCAAATAGTTACAACAATATTTAACCTGCAAAAGAACTTGATATTAATCTGTGTGTAATTTACACTAACCAGTTGCTGGCCGCAGTTGATGTAGGAAAACATACGATAACTTTCTTTGATAAACAAGTTATGTAATATAAATGTTTAAATTGTAGATAAAGTAAGGGAATCTTCTCCGAATCTCTCCAGCACGTGGAATAATACTGTCGGGGAATCATTAATGCCGCCTCCTTCTGTATTAATGTGAAGAAATAATGAAGTGAAATTCTACCTTGCAAAGTGAAATTTTACCAAATCAGTATTGAAATTGTACTAATTTGATGAAATCGAACCTCGTCAAATTCGTACTGATTGCGCCCATCGCTAGGAAGTCCAGACTTTTTATATCACGGATACTAGTTGGGTTTCAAATGCCTCAGGGAAATTACTGTCATATATTTTCATTTATTTTCAATGAACATTAAACTGACAAGGAATCCAATAGGAATCCAAAGAATACCTAGTTTTTTATGATCCACATCTCAACATATTTTCAAAACATCGTCGTTTAATTGCTGTTTGAAGGGCTACAACGAATGTGTAAAAATGAAATGAACACCGTTTCTGAGTAGATGCTGGGAATAGTTGTAGTACATTGATTTTTGTCTGAAATCTGATTAATCTAACAGGAATGTCATTCACATTTGAAAAGATTCTAAATGGCTAAAGATAAGATAATGCCTTTACCAATTTGTACGTTGACAGCAATCATCATGATACTTTTCATACTAATTACCAGAACAAAAATTTGTTTCTTGCTTTCCGGAATTTTCTTGTAATTTACAATCAATTGGATCCATCAAATTTTTGGAGATTTAATTAATCCATTATCCCTGAATTCAATTTGTATGTAAATTTAACTTTGGAATTTATAATCTTCCACATGTCTCATTTAATCCCCTTTAGTAATCGGTCTTTCATCATTCCAGGCAGTTATCTACTATTAATCTGGATTATTGTTGCAAACACTCAATTCCTGTTTGCTTTGGGCTCAGTGTTGATTTTAGATTATGAAAGAAATTCCTCTGATTTCCCCAACACTGACTCTACATTCAAACATCTCATCCCAGCGGCCAGTTATCTGACAACATTCCCTACATCTGTAATATCTACAACCACAAATGATCAGCATTTTACAAGCAAGTTGGATGCCAAGTTCTGGGTTCCCGTGAAGTGTGGTGTTACAATAGGTTAAACATAAATTTAGGTAAAACATACTAAGTTGGCCTTCTCAGTGCAACCATGGTTTTCTGCTGCAAACATGCCATCATTCTGAATACCTTTAAGTTAAGAATACTGTAGAGGTACACAACTGGGTCCTGTATTCGCGCATGTTTTCAAATGAGTTGATGAATGTTCTTTTGAATTATTCTTTCCAGAATTGCTTAGTAGCTCGAAACAGTAAAACGATCCAAGAGAACAGTGTTTTGAATTTCAAGGACAATTTTATTCTTAAAATCTACCGTCAGCTTAGACAGACCATTTTAGAATCAGAGATTTAAATGTGTTGAACAGACAAGTCATTATATTAATGTCTCTTTGTGTTGAAATATCTTGAGATTCGATACAAGAGCAAGATACACGCAGTAGGCCATTACAATTCCATTGTCAGCCTCCACAAAACATACAATCGCGTGCTGTGTCAGCTAATTACAGCCAATTATCAGTTGATAACATCTGTAGGAGCATTTCAAGAGGCGAAACTAATAGTTATTAAAAGCACAAATTGCAGGAGGTAGAAATCATGGCGGGAATTGCTCTGGTACGATAAGAGGATTCTGGAGGCATGACTGGACGTGTGGATGATTTACGGGCAAATTGTCTTCTGTAGATATTAATTTAGATTGCCTTATTTTGTGAGGTTGATAGAGGTAAAGAGGAACATGATAAATTTGATAATAATATGAGAATTCTGATTAAACATGTGTTTGTGGAAGTCAGAAAGAGAGAACAGTATCAGAAAAAAGACAAAACAGAGGCCAAGGCGCTGAGATTGAAAAAGAAATTCAGATGCAGGGAGATACATAGAGAAGGAAATAAACAGAAAGAGAGAAAAAAGAGACAGATAGACAGACAAAATAGAAACATTAAAGAACTCGTCTACTAGACTTGTGATTCTATTTTACATTTTGGGTCATAACAGTCGGATGCAGTGCTATAAGTGAAAATTAACCACTATATGCAAAGCTCTGTTTGGTTCCCCAAACAGACATCTTTATACAGAGACAACACCCCTGAATCATTTACTCCTTTTTGGTGCCCGAAACAGTGCCAAAACATCACTATTTACTCAAGGTAAAAGACATGAAAGCTGTAGTTAGAGTGGAAAAAGGGAGGGAAATTTGCTGAGTACCACTGCGCAAATCTCTACTGCTTGGAAACAGTGCTTTCTCTCTAAAGATTCATTTTATCTTCCGTTGATTGTTTTGCACTTAAATGTTTCTAGATTTTAGTTGAAACGAAATGATGACACAGGTATTTTTCCGGCAACGAGTTAATTTTGTTTCTGCAAAGTGAATGGAAAAGTAATTTAAAAATTTCCAGAAATATCACAGCCAAGGTAATTTTTATTGGAAACTTTTCTGGTTTACATTCAATTACATAGAAATCCACCAATGTACTGTTAGTGTTCGGACACAAATGCCACAATAAAGATATTGCCAAAATATTGAAGTGATAGATAGATGAGCAATAAATTATCACAATAGTGAAAAAGTAATTCAACATTCAACAGAGTGCAAAGATGAGACAAAAATCTAATCCTTTGTGGTTTCCAACTGAAGGATGCCGTTTGATTTGGAATTCAAAACATTTTCCCTCAAAGCTTCTTCTCCTTGAACAGCAGGGTAATTGCTATAAGACAGATCCAGGAATTGGTATTCATCTGGTAATTTTCTTTTGAGGAGTCATTTTTTACCAAAGTACCTCCTTCATATTCTCTTCTCTGAAGTCATGCCCACATTCCTGTAGGCTCAAATTGACAGGATAATTGTTTCTACTCAGAGCACAATAAATCAGAACCAGGACCACAGATCGTGCCCTGCCTGCTGTGATGTTCTACTGTGAATTGTGCCTCCTGTCAACCTTCATCCTGTTCCGTTTTTGGATTTTTTGCTGTATAATGACTGTCTTTTTTGCCCAGGTTATGCTGGTGTCTTTTGCTGAAAATCCTGGCACTTTGTTATCTATTAAAACCATGGAAACTAGCCGCTGACCGTCCTTCGTACGAGTTATTGTTCGAAGCCTTTGTCATCCGGATTTCTAACTTGATAGTAAAGGTGGCAATTTGTCGGACAGACAAGCAGATAAACATTTTAGATCTATATTTAGTATCACAGATAATTCTTTATTAGGTATCAGAGAGACTTGCAATTACAAAGGATGACATCGTGGATGAAGATAATAAGTCTACACCCTTGTAGAACAGCTGTAACACTTAAGACCGGATTATGTAATATAATCAGCTTTATTCGAGGATATCAATCACGTGTAATCTATTTTTGGATACACTATGTCTGTGTCTTTATCATCTGACTAAGCAAAGACTCCGTGCTGGGAGTAGGTTTATGTTACAAATATCAGTCAGTGTCGAACGCTTTGTTTAAAAAAATTGTCAGAACTAATCTCTGCTTTTATGGTCAAAACTTTGGAAAAAATGAGATTACGAATGGTTGATTACGTGCATAATTTCGAAAAGCTAAAGTGCAAAAATTGAGAGACTTTCCTAAAACTGTGAGATTTCAAACCATATTTCAAAAGATTTTATGCTACAAACAGGCCATAAATGTGCCAAACATACGAGATCTTATTTCCCCACTATTGTATGTGTATGACATTACCGTTTATGTCAGAAAGCAAACTATATCATTTGCATACCCGACAGATGAATGCCAAACAACACACCTCCTGCACTCACCACAGAAAACCCATAACTCATCATAAAATAGGAATTAAACTGACAAAAGTGGTAAGTGGAAAATGGCTCTCCGTACGTATTCATCACGAATACAAATTGCCTCAGTGGCCAATAAGAGGGATTCCGATACAAAGAGAAATGGTATTATCCGTCGGGCAGATCAACCGCATGTACGTGAATCACGAACAGTATGGTAAACATGAAACACGAGTAAATGGGCAATTGAACTGTCCATGAATGCTCACCGGGATGAACGCATTCTCTGCATGGTTGAGCCCCATTGTAATAACATTGGTTTTGTCCACCATAGAGGGAGGATGGCCAGCTATTTCGCTGTTCATTCTGTAAAATTGACCTTCCTTTAATTTCCCAAGACTAACACCGTGAATATGATTGGCAAAAGGTATTGTGCACAGAATCAGTCAAAATGCTGCTGAAAATTGTTTCATAAGAGAAATGAAGTTTTTTGTTTCTTGCGAACAGTTTGGAACCGTACTGGTCAAATCTTCATCTTTTCAGAATCATAAATTGGAATTGAAAATTGCAGACAAGGGCTGTACACATTGAAAACTATCATCACTAAAGTGTTTATAATTATTATTTCATGCAAAGTAGCAAATTGTCTTCTTCTCACAATGATTTCTGGATTCTCTAGGCAGCTTGACAATTGGCCTTCTGACACATACTCTGTTCTCAATTTGTGTTCAAAAAGAGAAGATTGTATTTGATTCTGTCACATTAATGAAAATATTAGGATTATTGAGATCATGCTTCATGAAGCAATTAGCCTTTTAGAATATTTTGTTCCATTCTCCGTGGACCGCTATACATGTTGTAAGAGTTTGCTGATCTGTAAAGGTAATTGTACCCAGGGGATCTATTACAGGGTTTGTGCATGACTTTTCCTGCTTTGTCGAAAACCAAGTGCATTTAACAAGAAGTTATATTTGAAAATGTGCATTTTTTTCATTTGTCCAAAAAATAAAGACGTGAAAGGAACTTCACCAGGTGTCATCCCATGTTACATCCATTTCTACTGTCACCTCGGAATAGAATACCCCAAATCCAAGTAATAAGGCAATTATCTTTACCAACCACCAGGACAGAAAAACTAAATGTTCATGTTCAGCTGCGAAAATATGGCAATGAAACAACCATTCGTGATGCTTAAATCCCAACCTTGTGTTACACTTAAATCCAAAAAAATCGAAAGGATGAATTGGTGCAACGATCAAGTCACCTTTGTCGCACGCGTCGTTGTCAATATTCAAGCTACACACCTTTAAGTGTAATGCACACTGTTGCCATGACCACAGACTAAAAAGCCTTTTTTTCTGTGAAACAGATCAGTGTTTGCTGCAGATCAGTGTCCTTGGTGCTAATTCTGTCACAGAGACAACCAGAACAAAAGGACACTCAAGTCTCTTTGACTGTAAAGCGCTGGAATTGCGTGGACCGAACACTAATGATCTCATCCCAAAGGCATGACGCTTTGTACTGTTTGTACTCTTTTGTATACCTTCAGCAGCAAGACTGATGTAGGGAGACATCTTTCAGGTAATTAAAAAAGTCAAGCTTAGTTAGGAAAGAGAATTACACTCTTTTCTGAGATCCAGTTAGCTTCTTGTTCAGGTCAATTCCTTCAACATGAAATTCACATCGGTCACGAAGAAGGCATCATTTTTGTACGGAATCCTTTCAATTCAACTGATGCAGAACTATTCACACAATTTTTCTATTTTTGTGCGACAGGTAGATTTTAAACACTGAAACCTAAACGAGACAGATAGAAAACAACAGGAAGGAAAAATATTCAATAATAGATATATATGTTACATGAAACTCCTCTTTTGAAAGTGCTAATTAAGAACTTATGTTGTTTGTGTTAGTGTCTAATTTGATGACAATGGTGAAATGTAAGACATCACAATTGACAATAATATACTTAATAGATCAATGGGGAATTAATTTCCCCATATGGTACTAATTAGGGAATGATTGTTTAATGATTTTAACAAATTGTTATTATTTGCATTCTGTGGATTGACCATACCTCTCATGAAATCAAAAATGTTTTCTGTTTCACCAAAGTACACTTGTCTATATAGATTTACCAAATATAAAAGTGTTTTCTGTGGAAACGTTTTCAAATACATTTGAAATAGTGAAGATTCGGTTCAACCAAGAGAGCCTATAGTAAAATTTCTAACTTGGACAACAAAGCCCATGTCGGCAAGGATAGACTGTAATGCACAATAATTGTAAAATAGTAGCTTTGGCTTGAAGAAACTTGTTCTTCTTTATTCATGGCTTGTCTGTTTTCTCTCGGAAGACTTCACATTTCGATACATTGAGTACGTACTTCTCTCCAACCTAGAAGCGCTCCGCTACCAATGGACTCGAGTATTTTACTGCGGTACTGTGGTACATCCTCATGGGATAGAAGAACAAATACTGCAGTTCAACCTCAAATGAAGATCACCATTCGCTTTAGATCTGTTGACAATAAATAAACTTTACTGCCCAGATTTATCTCAAAAAGTGTTTGGTGGAACCAACTTACTCTCTTCAAACGAAGCATCTAATGGTCTAAATGTACGTACATCCTCTGTTAGATTCATTACTAGGAGGGTCATGAAGTACCTTCGTTTCTTTTCCCTCTTTCTTCTCGGGATATATTACCACATGGATGAATTTACAACTTTACGCAATCAACTACCTGAGATTAAGATGCTTCAGAAAGTCTTTCCACTGAGATAGACCTTGACTAACGAGGCTGAACAAAGTTCAGGAGTTTGTCTTACATTAGGCATTGTGTAACTGCTCTATGCAATGGTTTAAGTCCCATAAATTAGTATGTGTTGAGTACTCAGCGTGTACCTGCTCAGCAATTAATCCCATGTTCAGTATCCTGAAGTCAAATAAGTCTCCGTATGTCCAATCATATAACACTATTATCTAAGATTAGAACGCTTGGTCCAACTGGTTACCACAGTAACTAGATGTACCTCATACAAAAAGTCCATGAGATGTGAACTGGTTAAAGGTTCACAACGGACACTTAAACTTAACATCGCCAAATTGTGGATAAGCTATGTGGATACGTTTTAAAGTCAGGCACATAATCTGCACGGAAGCTTTAAAATCTATTTATGAAAACTAAGACGCATTTCCCCCTAGTTTGTAGCAATGATTTGTGTAAAAAGCAGGCCTATTCTCTACCTAACAATGGAGTACCTCAGTCTGGTCACTGAACCAGTTAAAGGAGATCTTCAGTGAAACACAAACCTTCCGCTGGAAGCGCATCAATAAATGATGATGAAGATGTTTCAGGATAAGGATGAACAGAACAATAACGTATATACATGTTAACAAAATAAAACACTCCCGGTGATCGCTCTGTTATACATTGAGAGAAATTATTATCCTAAATTTAGAGGATAAATGTTATTGTGAAATAGTATTTCCCCTAATGATGTCCTTAAAATAGCTACAACAGCTGTGCTTATTTTGTAAATCAAAATGAAAAAACGTGAGAACAGCTACACTAACATATTATGTTTAAAGTAAATTTGTCATTCAAAAATTTTCAACTACAGAAATCAATGTTCCAATGACTTACTGAGAAGGAAACACCAACAACTACGCCAAAAGTTTAAGACTTTCTTGTTGTCATTTACCTTCGAATGACGGTGAAGGACTTGGCGGATAATGCTCCGGCCGCGGATAATATACATCAACGGTTATTCTGAACGTCACTCTCCTTTCCGGCTTCTCCGGTTTTGTGTTCTCCTCTGTGACGACAACCATCGTGAACAAGTTCTTTGAACCAAGGTCAAGGTGAAATCCAAGGTCATTGTTGTCGAACCTCATTTGCCAATTTTCATTTATATTCCAAGCTTTGACGAGTCACTATGGTTTAGATTTATTCGTAAAATATAAAATAGTGCTAGATTCCAGTTCTTGACCCGCACTTGTATGTGTACTGATTCACATTTACTACAGATGAGTAGTTTATATGCCAAGTATCACAGTATACTGCCTCCTAGTACCACAAAATTATTCGGGTAATGAGCACTGGTCTGTTTCTCGCTTGAATGTTTATGTGGATTCCGGGTCTAATTGGATGATCCCTAATTCATTCCCGCAACTTTTCTTCCTGACCAAACAATGTTCCAGCAGATAAAGTAGCATTGGAAGTTATTTTCGATACCTTGATATGAAATCCAAGCGAAATTGTTTTCCTCTAAAACAGCCACTCAGAAGGTGTATCTTTTATGCCCACTCTTTGAACTCAAGTCAATCCATTCGTCAAACCTTATTTTCCCACAGCAACAGGGAAATCACAAAATTATTACTCAGTGGTCCCAGGTAAGAAACTACAATAATGAAAGTCAGATAAAGAATTCCTGTGTCTTCCAAATGATGAATGGTCAGTGCCAGTATGTATTTTGTCAATGCCTGGTACCGTAACTCAACAAACGTTACTCGTTACTATTGTTGTTGAATTATTCATGGAATGTCTTCCCATGATAATTCATAGTCTTTTTCTTCCTTAATGAGTCTAATTAATGAGTCTAATTTGCTGAAGTGTACATTGATATAAACATATTGTATCTGTCACAGCCTCCGGGAACGAACTGATGTGAATCAATCACCCGCAAAACTTGTCGGGTCTGATCACAGTGCTGTTGATACAACGAGTCACACCCAAACTCACCGATTTTATCAAAGCAAGTCTGGGAACTAATTGCTTTTCAATTTTCTGTGGGTTGATTCTGGTATGAATCGTTGAGGGGATAATCGGCTGGTAAATGAAATCCTGATTGAGCTGTTTAGATCCCACTGAAAGCCATGTCTTTGATTCTGGACATTTCTATCTGGAAAGAATTGTACGGTTGAAAATGAAACCGACACTGAAGGTTGTTCCAATCACCCACAGATGTACTTCATAGGATATTCTGACATACTCACAGCACTCAGCATTGATCTACAAGCTCCATCCTTTGGTTAAAAAAAGTCACATTGATTTAAATATCACCTTAGGTCTAAAAACAGGTGCTATCACTGATATCATGCAAGTGATGTATCAGCCACATCAGAAACACAAGTCTTAAAAGGTAATCCAACGACATGATCCACAATAAATCCCACTAGTAATACCTTTTGTGTGTACTTACACCAGTCCGTCACTGCTTTATTTCCAAGTAAAGTAATGCCTCTTAATTTAAACTTGAGGGGTGGATGCATTGTCTGGTGATGGTAAAAATACCAACCACCTTCACCAGCTTCACTTCACACACTAATCAGTCAGAGCTGAACGCACTTCCATAAAAGCAGCTGCCACTGCTGGTTACATCTACCGCGCAGCTGTTTTATTGTGTGGAGGTTTGTTGTCTGGATGTGCACGATGTAGACCTATATATAATTTAATGATACCTATTGTTGCATGTGTTTTGTGAGGCATTGGTAACAATTTTATATCATACGAGGAAAGTGAAAGTTCCTATTTTCTGCACTACAATATAAAAAAGTGTGCTCCTTTTCTGTCCATTCAGATTGAAATTACTCTAAACGTAATGGGACAGATCTATTCCTGCAAATAATGACTTTTATCTTTCCATTGCATTTTTATGACCACACGATCTCACAATATGTACATGTTGGGAAATTTAATTTACATTGGTGTCTGCGGGATTCACATTGGTCATTTTCTCACCTGTCGCATTACATATGTTTCCATTTACAATGTATGAATGATGTTTGGTAAATTGATGAATTGAGCCATATTAGGTTTCTTTGGTTAGTTGTAAAAAGTTACTCTTCTAGATGCGAACAGGTTAAACGACGACCAAAATACTTTGTTGGTTCTGGAACAACGGCAACGATGTTGTCGTTACAGCAAGAATTTTGCAAAAAAAATCAACCTCACATCACCAATATTTATGTCCTCAAAATGCTTCGGAATGGCATGCAGTTAAATGACATGCCGATCACTTCAGCCATGACGAACAGACGTCTGTCCATACATGGTCACTTGTTTCATATAACATCGACACAACCAATCAGTCTCAATGTCGGTCTCGGTGTCGATTGTGGTTTCACTGTGAATGGAGCAAAACCTCGAGTTGGAATTAAAGCAATAAGGTGCCCCCTCCCCCGAAAAAAATCCAGCAAACCCGTAGAACTGGCAGCCACTATGTAGATATTGAACAGCCTCATGTTTGCCAAGCAGCTCTTGATATTTTTACATTATCAATTTCTTTTTGATAACATTTAACAGGAGGTGCCAGAAACAATCAGGCTGGTGCTGCTCAAATTGCTCTCCATTCTGTCACTTGGTTCATGCAGCAGGTTTCTATTAAACTAATAAAGTGTCATTATGGTTTCTTAAGTAAAGGGCATGTGCCTTTTCATTTCTTTCTATGTTCTTTTCTTTGAGTTTTAAGAGAAATAACTCCAGTTTGTCAGAGATGACATTTCTCGTTTTACACTTCGTTGATATGTAGCTTTACAAAATGTCGTAAAACACAAAATGAATTTCTCTGAAAATTGCAATACGTGGTGTTGCCATTTTGTAACTGATTCATCAAGAACCAACGAAACATTGCTGAAGACTATTTCAAGCCTTCCAAGGTGTCCCACTGATAGGTGTCTCATGACGGTCATGGCTATGGACTAGTGATCAGTAAATTGGCAGTTCCAATTCCGTAAAAATTTATATTTTGTACACTTTTTGTTGTCCAATTAGTTCAAGTTGTAATTCAAAATAAGAATATAATCACAATTGGATTTCTCTGCAGAAACACCACGGTGTTTAATATTCTACTGAATGGTGGGCATCGTTTATAAATGTCGTGGGCGTTTTTCTCGCAGGTGCGCAGCTTAGAAAGCGAAGTCAAGCTGATAATTCTTCTTATCACTGAGAAGGGCAGCCAAAAATAGTCTTCTTCTCTGACATTGATTAAATATTGTTTACAGTAAGGAATGTCCGTTATCTATGTGCATCCTACAACTGACTGAAACTTTTTTTGGTATCTATCTGTATCTATCCAAGCGATGAATGCTTCGCTGTGGTATCAAAACTGTGATGAAAACAGTGGCCTCATAAAAGGCCGAAACTTGCTCAATTATGATCTCAAGGTTTCTTTATCCTGTCATACCTTATCGACTTCCTTAATCAGGAGACATCAATTACATTTTATCATTAGACATATTAATCTAAACTTTCTAGACACCATGCCGAGCGTACAAAGTCCCTGGTGAACAAACAAAAAAGGATTCATGGCTACACAACATAAGATGGATAGTGTTCGGATTTTTGAACAAAGTATCTTCTTTTCTTGCGAAGGGATTTAAAATTTCAACTCATGTTTCCCAGCATTGTATCCAACACACAGACATCCACAGATGTAGACAGAAGCACCTAAGGTAAAAAGAAATCTTGCCAACTGTACTGCCTTGGACATCATTCAATAAAGACTTAACCAGACTCCATTACTTTAGAGGTAAAAATACCATTCTTTAAATCTTTACAGTGCTTAGTTTACATGGTAAAGGCTTAGTGCCGTCCAGATGTTTCGTGTGGACAAACAACTTTTTAGACTCTTGAGACAAGAATATTGATTCTATTTTCTAATCATGTCAAACTGAACGTTGTATCCAGAAATGTTAGTAAATTGTCAACCAACTTTGTTGGTAAAAATTAGCTGATACAGCACAGCCATTTTCTGTTTGTGTGGACGTCTGCATTAATGTGAGGCTGGAAATAACACGGGTTCTTGTTTCGGGTTTCGGGTACCTGTCCACGGGTTTCAGGTACCAGTTTATTTAGTAATGCACCCGTATTTTTGTAATGCGTCCCACTTTTTTGTTATGCGTCATTTTTGTTTGCTGTGTGCCGTAAAAATATGCTGTGCGCCCGCGCACAACAATAAACCGCATAATTTCAGTGCGTCCCCCCAGAGGACGCACTGCAGTTTCCAAGATGACTTCCAGGCAGGAAAAGC
>JBCAUG010573273.1:0-14537 GCA_038406175.1 Haplosyllis leylae | reverse complement strand
TTTTAGATGGAAATATTTATTTGTAAACACTGCTCTCTCTCCGGGGAGCTAAACATGAAACACATAACATGTTAACACTAAACAATTCATCCACACACACAGGGGGCTGTTATTACTCTTAACATACGGTTGAATATCAGAGAATAAAACATTCTTGAATACACAAGTAATTGACATGTTTGTTACACAAGAGTTGCGTGGCATTTAAACCTGATCCTAATAATAGGTAACAGGTGTCGTATTTTTCATTAATGCGGTAAATACCTCCCAACTGCATGGTTCAAGTTTCATAATGGTGACATAGTTAGCAGACGGGTCAGCTATGTCCGATTCCATTTTCCCACCAACGAGAGTCGCTAGCCTCAGTTGAATGGCATCGTACTCGAGTTCTAACTCATTCCATCTCGCAATATCTTCCTCCTTAAATGTCACATGACACGACTGTTTCCCATCGTTTACAACTACAAACCACACAAAGAGTTCATTCGATTGTAATACAAATGCACGTCTGCTAAGCAACTCTCTCAATATTTCTACAACTTTATCTAAGCTAAAGCTGTGTGATCTACCTATCGTCGCTTGCCAGAAGCAAACAATCGAACTAGTATTGTTCAATCTGATGAAGTCAAAGCCCGGATTGAACGGTGGGGGGATCGCGAAGCAGTCTGAAATATTGTTGGGGTCATTGAAATTCTTTCCGAAAACCTCAGTGGAGTCATAAAAGAAAACCGGCTTATATTGGTGGAACCCGTAGTGCTTTCCTGCTGATGTCAAGTTTAAACAAAATATTTCTTCATGTTGCCTGGACATGACAATTGCTTCCTGTAACCAAGATTCGTAGGCCACCCCCATTGACCCTCTATATGCAGTAGAACTTGCACTCTTTTCCGCTAATAGGTTGTACATATTGAATGCTTGGTCAAATCTATCTGTACATTTCTGTCTACCAATTATTAAACTAGCTACAAAAGCTGATGTAGGGCATTTATTGTCGAAGGGACCTTCCACCACGTGGTCAGACCTACCCATATTTCCCTGTTTTGCCGACATTGCCATCTCGAATTCCTTTAATGACTCAGCTACATCAAAATCGAGCATCATTCGCGCGTTGCCCCCCGCGCCGTAATACTTCCGATTAAACAGACACATAAATAGATGTCTGTTTAATATAATTGTGTTCACTACATACTCCAAGTCGTCCCTACAAATATCTATTGATTTTCTGAGCTCCTCTTCCAATATCTCTTTGAAGAGATCCAAGCAAGACAAAACAAACCGATCCAACAGGGAACGATGGGTTAGAATCTGTAAGTAATCAATTCTACGCCAAGTCCCCAAGCTAGTATCGGACCTTTCACTATTTGGATCTGTAGAAACATTTTTTCCTGTACCCGCACCACTGCTAATTTTAACTGGTACGATATTATCTTTCTCGGCAAGAAGCCTACTGTTGTCACTATTGACACCGTCAACCACAACGTATACTTTTTCATCCTGCAGATAATTAACAACTTGCCACAAATTCGGTGAGTTCACATTGTTAAGTATTACTGCCTTGCCTCCATTTTTGTGCAATATTGTGAGGTGTGTTGGACCATTTTTTTGCAACGATATCCAAATAAGATCCCTATTGCATCCGCTTGTCCACATATCTAGTAGTACTTTAAATGTGGTTTGCGTTTTCCCGATCCCGGGCGAACCGCCAATGGATTTGGCTGACGTATCGCTAATTATAACACGATATATCTGTTGTTCTACAGCTCCTACCTTGGACAGAAGTATCTTTTCTCTACGTGAAATCCCTATTTTGTTTGCATGCTTAACGTAATACAAGCCCTTTTCTCGTCCACAGAGATCTTTGGCGTCTTCGAAATTAATTTCTGTAACGCCCATAAGCCCACATTTTGTGCTAAATGACCCTTTGTTCTTGAGCATTTTGCAAAAATATCCCATCAATAGACTTTGTGCGCCCCCTTCACTTTCATCTTTCAACGTCAGGTTTTCTTCATTCCCTTCTATTAGAAGTTTTTCCTTGAAAGTCTTGACTTCAGCGCTTTCCGGCTCACTGAACGGTAGCTGTTCGACGTAGGTGGTAATGAACTACAATATAAATTTAAAGAAAATCTGTCCAACTATTCTGTCATCGTATGACTTTATGGGCGGGGAGTATGTCATAGTATGATTTTAACCGCTTTTCGTGTGTATGGGGCTTAGCTAATCTACCCGACTAATTTCTTCTATATTTTAACCAATATTAGTATAAAAATAATCACCGCAGGGAGGGCATTCTCGAAGAGAATGCACGACCTAAGGTGATTATTTTTTGTAAATCCCATCCACTTAATTGCTATTAGAACTGAATTGATGTATGAATGGAGTGGGAACTGACCTTCATTAATGTTGGTCATGCATCATTGCATTGCGTTCGCACCTTGGTTGAGGAGTTGATCATTTTTACTCAAGTGATTACTGGCCTTATTGAGTTGTGTAATTTTTGGCATTCTCTGTGCTGATTTCGGATGGACAGGATGAGGTTTCTTGCGTTGCTCGTGGTGGTCAGTGTGCATCTAGATCTAATGGCTTTGTGGTACGATGACAATTACTCTTTGGCAGGCCTTACACAGGAGAGTCATGAAAATGACATTCAGTCAATAAGTTCTGACGACGAGCCCATTGATCCTGAAAGTAACTTCAGACTGCTTTTGGAGGGGGCGAAGGCTCTCAGCAACAATATTTCTCAGATTTCGAACTTTGATGACAAGGTCTTCCAACTATCTCACGGTGAATCAGTCGAATCAGTCAGTCAAGGAGATGATGTCAATTCGAGCGGATACTTCTCAAACTCCATGGCATCGTCTGGCCCAGTGTCTGAGAGGAGTATTGATGTAAGTTTTATGCTTCTACAATATTTCTAAGGGGTTCAAATTGGCATGCAAAGAATGCAAAATTGTCGGTAACTCAGTCGGGCTTCTTCCTCAAAGTATTGTTTTGGTCATGTGACCTGCTTGGAGCTCTCTCATTGGTTGCGAAGGTCTTAGCATCACTTCAAATCGAGGCTGGTTGTGAAGAAAAAATAATTGTGGTTTTTTCAAAAACTTATTTCTTAATTTAAAGGCCATTCCGGAGACACCAGAACATGGCCTACACAGAGAAAATGAGAGGTATGACCCTCAGGTATCTGACATCAGTGACAGTGAGCTTGTTGCAGTGGCCAATTCTACAGAAAAAGCCAATGAAAGGGAAGCTCGCAAACTGTTCGCGATTTTCCAACCTGTTTCTTCGCGAAAGGTGGCAGCGCGAACATTGCAACAAAAACATGCCAATATTCAGCTATTAAATCCTTCACAGAGTACTGAACAGATGCAAGAGCTTACTAAGAGGAGGTGGGTATGTTTCCTGCCATTATTGTGCTTTTCTAAAGATAAAAGTGAAAATTTTTGTTTTTGGCACAAAAGCATTCACCTGATCTTGAGAGCCACTGAAGTGTGCACGCTTCACAAGCAGCACCTTTTACACTAAATTTCTGCTATTTCACAGTGTCCAAGAGTCTTCAAAAGCCAAGATGAGATGGGCTATTGGGGCATACGAATGATGGCATGCTTTGAGAGGACAAATTCACAGTGCCAGATCCACTGCAACATGGACCCAAAATAATCGCCCGATCCCACCACTGCACGAAGTAGCCTGCAATGTTGTCAACTTGAAAAAGGATGTTTGCGAGTTTATTGTTGAGATACACAAGGAGAATGGTGATCAGTATCCAGGACCTTCTCTCTATGATCTGTTACAAGGACTTTCTATGTATTTGGAGAGAGAACATCAATTTGAAAATAAACTCATGTCGGGAGCATTCAGGGAAGTGCGAAATACATTGGACAATTTAATGAAGGAATGAGCTGCTGAAGGTGTTCCAGGTCGACCAGAGAGGCAATACATCAGTGAAGATCATGAAGAGATACTCTGGAGCAAGGGAATATTGGGAGAGGACTCTCCAGACAAGCTTCGCAGAACAATTTTTTTTAAAATTGGAGTACGTTTCAGACTGAGAGGTTTGAAGGAACAGCATGACTTACGTGCTATCTGGACTGTCAGATTAATATTGTTAAAATAGATGGAAAAGATGCATTAGTTTATCGTGAACTGCAAAGTAAGACAAGACAGGGGGGAATCTCCAACAGAGGTAAGCCTTCTCCTCGTGTTTTGTATGCATTTTGCACTGGGTACTGACCTCGTTGTTTTGTTGAATTGTTCAGGAAATATTATTTTTTGGCTCCACCTGCAACCCATTCTTGGAGGAAATTCTATGTTCAAACAGATAGTCAGTGGCAGCCTGGTTCAGATTACTGGTTTACGAACAGACCTGTAGGCAAGAATACAATTGGGAAATATATTCAAACTATGATGGAGGAAGCTGGTATTGAGGGGGTCTTTAGAAACCATAGTACTAGAAAAACTACATGCACAAGGCTCTTTCAAAAGGGGGTTGATCCTCAACTAATTAAGGAACAGACTGGCCACAAGAGTGAGGCGATTATGAGATATAAAAAATCAAATATTGCAATGAAGAAACAGGTTTCCGATATGCTCTCTGTTCTCCCAAGTGAAATGAATGTCATTAGAAATTCACAAAGTTCGATGTTGGCTAGGGAAGAGAAGTTAGAAAAAAAACCAAAAACAGGTGGAGTCGGCAGTTTCCAAAGTTTCAGATCTAGGCAAAGATGGACACAATTCTGTTGTTGTTGACTCAGATAAAGGCTTGGATGTTCACGTTCCCATGGGTGCTGGTCTAGATTTTTCAAAATTGCAAGGGTTAGTCAACATACATTTGCACTTTCAGGGTAAATGAAGTTTTTGTTAAATTTTCGATGTACTCTGTAAGTGTCATGGCTACTCAAATACATTCTGTTATTGTTACAAAATGTCTGCCTTTATAGTCTGTTCTAATAGCAATTAAATTGGCTCATGTTCAGAGCAGAAAATCCGTAAAAAGAATGCATTCTGACAACAAAAGGATCACCTGCTGCAAGGGATTTACAAGATTTAGAACTATTTATATACATAATAGTTTTTAATCCACCCATTTTTAAAATTAGCAGAGTTTTTGTAATTAAACATGACATTTGTTCAAGAAAACATATGATATTATTTTGCACAAAGTAGAGCCTATTGTTTTGCTCTTGTTTTTGAAGCAGACTACTCATCTTTTTATTACTTTGTTAGTAGGTACAGTTGGAAGTCATTTTGATATTCATTTACATTACTAGCTTCACAATGCATGCCGCCTACACGGGAGCAGTGAATTGTAGGGATAAACAAGAACTGGAGAGCTCCATACAAGACATTATTTGGTCATACAAAAAGGGTGTCTGGAAATGAAGCATTTCGATTGGGTCCAACTGGAAATTTTAACATAAGATGATGCTATACCACTGCTAAACCTTATATTTTCGCAACCCCTAAAGGAACATTTAATGACAATTAAATGAGTTTTGCCACAAACGAGTACGCATCAACGATTACTTCGAGTTTTACAACTAGTTCGCCAAGTCAGGTGACCGTTGCCCCTGACAACTGCATAATTGTTTATTTCTCGACAAGGAACACACGGAAAATTTTTCAAACAAATGTTTAATTTCAATTTTTGTGAGAGTGCGTGATAGAGCAACGCTTACATCATTGTTTCATCGAGTAAGGATTTGGTTCAGGGATGAGAAGAACAAGAAGGGAGAAGGCTTCTCAGAAGAAGTTAGAAGTAAATGAAGAAGCAAGACCCGAGTCTTCGAAACAAAATGCAGGGTCAAGAAAAATGGCGGATTCAAAGAGAAGTCAGGCATCTGCGAATAAAGTAAAAAATTCCCCTAGAAAATTGGGGAGGAAAAAGAAGAAGTTAAACAAATCACCCACAACCAGAATTACTGCAGTATTTAAGGAAGATGATAATTTGGTTGAAATGGATGCGGAAGGTTTAAATTCAGATTTCATGAGTGGAGAAGAGGAAATTGACCCTAGCCAGGAAAGTTCCGTTCAAAGGGAAGCAGCAGGTGTAGACAAAACTGAACCAGAAGTCAGTGAAGAAGATGATGAAGGTGAACTCTCTGATGCTTCTATTGACAATGAATCCCCGCCACCTAAAAAGGTAGCTAGAGATGAGAAGAGACGCACCCGATCGAGATCTAGGTCAAAGTCGAGATCTAGATCACGATCCCGGGCAAGATGTAAAACTTCAAGTGAAAGTGATGATACCAGTGACTCTGAAGATGATTTTGACCAGCCATCAACATCAAAAGGAAAAAGGTCAAAAGGGGGATAAAGGAAGCACAAAAGAAAATGAAGATCAAGCCACAAAGACAGAGCCAGAATGCCTGACCATGAAGAAAGAATAATAAACAAGGCAGTTGAAAAGTTACAATTAATCATGGCTGAATCACATTACATGCGAGATGATGGAGATGGCAGACGGGACCTGAGAGAGAGGGATGTGGCTGCAAGAAGGTCAAGCCCAGAGCCAAATAGAAGAGATGACAGACGTAGAAGTGAAAGCAGGGGTTACCGAAGTGCAGGTACCAAAAGAAAAAATTTCTTTTTAAATGATCACTACAATAAGGTTAATGAGGAGGAAATGAATTTGGCCCCAACAAACTCAGTAACTACTATTTATGAACCTGCTATTATGCCGCAGCATTTGGAGCAGCAACCGATTAAAAGAAAAAGTACATCGTCCAAAGATGATGTTGACACGAGTGATGAATTTATTAACTTTCACGTTGATAAAGTTGATTTTCAATCTGCAGGACAAGAACAGGGAAGGAGATATGACAACTATAGACAGCACAGGGAAGCCAGTGTGTGGCCACCAAGGAGCAGTCAAGATAGGGAGATACATGGGAAATGTGAACAGGACAACAGCCTGAAAGATGCAGAACAACGAGCAGATAGTATGATTCAGGCTGCAGAAGCTGCCAAGACCAGACTAGAACCAGTACCAGGTAAGGCAATTCAAGATTTGACCAATGGAAATTTTCTGAATACTGCGCAGATAGACGAAGATTTTCAATATGTGGCTGCTCATGTAGACGATTCAATTAGGAAAAAGATTGTAAATAATGAATATGTTGATTTTGCACTATTGCTCCCAAGAGACCGGATTAGCAGGGCAGAGGATGGGCGAATGGAGCTTATAAATAAGGATGGTAGAACGTATTTTGTCCCAGCTGTGGAGTGAGATGCCGGGGGCATAATTGCTAATTTTTCTAGATGGGAGCAAGCTTTTAGAGTGTTTTCAGATATCTACACAAGGGCCCATACTCACAAGGCAGGTGAACTCATCCAGTACAACCATTTAATCCACACAGCTTCATTATCTTTTTCATGGGATAACATTTACAATTATGATAGAGATTTTAGGTTACACATGGCTCGAAATCTGGTGAGGTCATGGGGAATCATATTGCAACAAGCCTGGTCTCTCAGGTTAAAGGACAAACACACAAATGAGTGAACAGAGGTTAAGAGAAAGAAGGATTTGTGTTATCGGTTTAACAAGGGCAGATGTACCTATGGTGCAAAGTGTAAATTCGATCACAGGTGTGGAATTTGCAGTAAGTTTGGTCATGGGGCATATAATTGCCACAGGGCAGGAAGGGTAGAAAATAGGGAGGATGGTTCAGGTAGGAAATGTGAGGATAGTTTTAACAATAAAACCACACCTGGCAAGACGTAATTATCAGCACCAAGTCGAATTATTTAAATTTTTGGCTAATTGCAGAACAAGAATTGATGGAAAACTTTTCGAATTTGGACATAAATGGAATTGAGACTCCAATTAAAGTTAAGAGGTTGGAACAGTTGTTGCAACAGACACAATTTAATCAGGAGGAAACAGGGTTCTTGGTGGAAGGTTTTGGAAAAGGTTTTGACCTAGGGTACGTGGGATCATACCTATGTTGTGATCGCTCTAACAACATTCCAATTACGGTGGGTAGCAAAATTGAAATGTGGAATAAACTGATGAAAGAAGTAAAACTCGGGAGAGTTGCGGGACCTTTCAGCACTAAACAATTCCCTCTCAAATATTATGTACAATCACCAATTGGCCTGGTACCAAAAGCTGGTGGTAAGACACGTTTGATATTCCATTTGTCATACGAATTCAAAAATGGAAATTTGGGGGTGAATCAGTGTACGCCCCCTTTGATATCGACCATGCAATACACAACTGTTCAAAATTGACTGGTACAGTTTACTGGGGAAAGACTGATGTCCAAAGTGCTTTCAGGGTAGTCCCGGTCAAGCCTGAACAACGTTTTCTTTTGGTAATGAAAATGGCCCACCCCTTGACAGGGAAATGCCAATATTTTATTGACAAAAATTTACCCTTCGGACATTCAATGAGTTGTAAATTATTCCAGCGTTTGTCCAATGCGGTCCGACACATAGTGGAAACAATTACTGGCTGCCAGGATCAAATAACTATCTTGATGATTTCCTATATGTGGTGCCCTCTAGTGGAGAGTGCAACAATTTGGTCAGAACATTCATGGATGTATGCTCAGAGATTGGGTTGCCAGTGGCAGCGGAGAAATCTGAATGGGCAACCAGAAGGGTCACATTTTTAGGCCTCCTACTAGATGGTTTCAATCTGAGTATGAACATTCCAGAGGAAAAAAGACAGAAGGCACTGGACATGGTAAGAAAATTTCAACAAAAGAAAAAGGCAACTGTTAAGGAAATTCAGTCTTTGGCAGGAACATTAAATTTTCTGAACAGGGCAATCCACCCGGGACGAGCTTTTACACGTAGGATGTATTCGAAGTATGCTGGTTTGGATCAGACCACACTTAAGCCATATCACCATATAAACCTGGATGGTGAATTCAGAAATGACTGTAAAGTTTGGGAACTATTTCTGACTCACCAGCAGGTGGTATGTCATCCCTTCATTGACATTGAAGACAAGGAGCATACTGTTTATGCCAAATGGCTGAATTTCTATACCGATGCAAGTGGGAATCGAAATTTCGGGGCAGGAATGATGTTTGGTACTGAGTGGAGTTTTGCAAAGTGGGAACAAGGCTTCATAAAGAAATTTAAACCAAGCATAGCATATTTGGAGCTATACACATTATGTCTAGGAATATTCATATGGCAAGAGAATATTGTCAATGCCAGAGTTGTTATTAGCTGTGACAATACATCAGTGCGAGATATGGTGAACGAATTATCATCTGGATGTCGGAATTGTATGTACTTTATCAGAATGCTCACACTTAATAACCTCAAATTTAACAGAAGGGTATTCATGAAATACGTGAAAAGCAAAAAGAACAAATTCGCGGATGCACTTTCAAGACAAAAAATTGCATATTTTTTGTCAATCACACCACCAGGAGTTAAACCCTACCCAGAACCGTTGCCTCCTGAACTGTGGCCTTTATCAAAAATTTGGCAGAAATAAGTTATGACATATAAGGGGACATATCCATGTTAGAATATACCACATGGTCAATTTTTTGCTTGTAGGTAAGAGGTCAAGGAAAGAAATGAACAGTTCAAAGGCATCAACAGATTCATCAATTTCAACTTCTGCCATTCGAAATATAGTCGAGCAATTGAAAACCCAAAGAGTATGAAATACAACTAAGAAAAACTATTATCTGGTCTGGAGAAGCTTCAACCAATTCTTTATTCGTCTGGATGTCAAACCAGACTCTTGAGAGGAAAGACTTATGCTTTTTATAGGATATCTGATTGATGAAAAGAAATTCAGATCACAATCTGTAAAAAGCTACATGTCTGCAATTAGGGGTGTACTATGTGAAGACGGTGTGCACCTTAATGAAGACAGATTTCTCCTGTCTGCATTAATCAGTGCTTGCAAACTGAAAAATGATAGAGTAAGAACTAGATTGCCAACGTATGGGGATTTATATAGTATTTTCTATTTACCATTGACGCCGTGTTAATTTAGAATGAATTCTACTCAGTTTGACACCAGCTGGCAGTGCCACATGATTGCACACATCACCTACACTCTTACAAAAGATGTTTTAATGTAAATGCATTGATAGCGAAAATCAACACAAAACTCTTCAAGAATGATAAATAATCACTCCTCTATACCCTTTGAGCCCAGTGCATGAACAGAAACCAATGAACAACTGCTGTCAACCCCTGAGATAATCACACTCCTTTCACCCTACCATCCTCACACCCTTGCACCATCACAACCCGTGCATCCTCCTGCCCTCACACCCCTTGCACCTTGTGTCCTCCAAATCTGAAATGTTTTTCACCCATAACTTCCTTAACCCTTATGCTGCCAGGTATAACTATTGTGCTTTACCCAGTTTACGAGAAATGTACATGAAAATGAGCTTCACTGGAATTTTCAGCTGTATCAAAGTGTAGCCTACACAGCTCATAACCTCAGTAAACCTGAGGTCAGCATCCCTGCCAACAGTAACTTTAGTGTTGTTGCATATCATATGTGTCATGCACTGCCAATGTTAACTTTAGTCATTTGGCAACACTAACTTTAGTTATGTTCCAAAAATAACTTCATACTGTGCATGATTGTCCATGTATTCATACACTATTTTTCTCTTCTTTACACTTTGTGCGCACTGATTTATCATGTCTAAATAACCATCTGAATACATACCAAAATTTGTTTTTGATAACATCACCTTTTTTTTACCATCTTTTCAATATATACATCTAGATAACACAATAAATAAATATCACAATCCATTCAACTTAGTTAGTTATCATCATTTCCACCTAAATCACCTCGATTCATCAAATAATTTTCACCCAACCTATTCTTCCTAGCCTCTTCTTTATAATCTTTTTCTGTGTGCTATATCTTGAAACAAGGAGTAATACACAAAGGTTTTCTGCAACCCTTCCATTTTACTACAAACAAAACAACATCTTGTAGGTTTCTTCCTCTTTCTTCCTTCACTTGCTGGTATGTTTGTAATGAAATGTCTTTCTGTTAAACATATCTTTTCTTCTTCCTCTGTATTTCTCCTTGCAATTTTCCAACTAAGAACTGGAGGCAGAGGGATTTTGTAACAAGTAAATACTTCACAAGTTTGTCTCTGTATTTATTGTGGCTTAGCTTTTGGCAACTGTAGTGTCTATTTAGTATGTACGCATTCAGAATAATGCAATTAAACAAATGAATTAACAATTTTTGAGACCATTTGGAACTTTTCCTCAAAAATGAATAATAATTGAGCAACTGGTCACATAAATCCACCCCTCCCATCTGCCCACAATAGTAGTAAACACTTTCCAGCTTTTCAATTTTCTGCCCATTGCCCTCCAATTTTCCAGTTTCTACAAATACTGCTTCATGAATAGTACTTTGCATAGTTACATCTTTCTTCTCCCACCATTTGAAGCAGAGAAGAGGGCCTTTCCTTCTGAACACACAATCACACTTTTTTTTCAATTTACTTTCTGTGACAGCTAGTGGCAAGAATCTGCGATTGGATTGGCATGTCCCACAAGCAAAAGTTGATCAATAATGTAATTCCTGAAATAGACAGGGGCTGGAGTAATAATTATCCATGTAAACATGGTAGCCCTGTCTAGTAACCTGGCTTTCTGCATCAACCCCATTACTACCCTTGTTGTTTGGTTACAATCAGGGTCAAGAACATCAGCATTGATAGCACATTCAGTAGTTTTTTCCCTGTGTACACATCAAATCCAATTACAAAACCAGTTCTTGCATCTGACACCTCAAATAATTTCAAATGCCACTTCGCGGGCTTTGCCGGATTATAACATTTGAAACTAACCCTACCCTTCCATGCCATTGATCCCTCATCAAAGCTTAAGTCCCGGCCACATTTATAACTTCTAAGAAATGATTTTTCCATCATGCTAATGAATGGTCTAACTTTAAATAAAGGGTCATATCTAGGGTGATTGCATGGGAGATCTAAAGTTCCATCCGAAACTTGAAAATTGGACAGAATTGTTTGGAAAGTGTTCCGTCCCATGTATGTCCCGAAAAATCCTGTCTTGACAATTTCACCATGGTCCCAATACTTCTCAAGACATCCTTTCCTCACAAGACCCATGGCGATCATATGTGCTAAGAATATCTTGATGTCCCCTTCTCCTACATCTCTCCATCCTCTCATCCTACCTCTGTGTGACATGTTGCTACCTGAAATTAAAAACACACAAAAATTATATCTCTGTGAGTCACATTATCTTTTGTAATATGCGGCCACTGTTTTTACATATCAAATGTATTTTTTACACTACTGTCTATATTTAATATAACACATGAAGATTATTTTTAAAACCCAAACATACTGAATGCCAAGAGTAAGAACAATGCCAGCCAAATAGGCTCTCAGAAAATCCAAATCGTCTTGACAACATGCATACATTGCACTCTTCATTACTGCCCATTCACCATTTTGCCGGAAAATTCTGACAAAAACTAAAATTCTCCTGTTTTTCTCCACCCTATGTTGAAGCTGTATCCAGTGCATCTTATTAACAAATTGTGGCGTATATTCGTCAAATATTTTTTCAAGCCGATTTTGTAAATAGCCTATTTTACACATGATAAATCTAGCAAGTGCAGAACAAACTCGAGTTTGAACAGCTATTGGAAAACACCCCAGGTCAGCACTAAAAATAGCTCTTACATAGTTATACGTCACTGGATTCTCCTCAAATCCATGTTGCTGATTGGATAGGATGGCCATTTTTTTTTTCATGTGCAAAACTTGTTCAATGTTCTAGAAACTTTAGAAGCGTCCCTTTGCGATGCTACAAAAAGCCGGGACATTGTCTTGACCATAATCAAACATTCGTGTCCTGAAGAGTTTCAAAAAGTTTCAACAGAAGATTTCTGCATAACGGAATTGGAGGAGTTGGATGAAGCCTTCCCTAATCTTGACATTTATAGTTAGTGCAGTTCGTATGATCCCACAGAATCCATGGCAGAGAAACCGTTTTTCAAAGATGGAATCAATGAGCACTTCACAGAAGCAGTAAGTAGATCTATCAATATATCTGTACCTACTAATTTTTTTTAAGCTGAAGTGTGCATCAAACATAATCCGGAGCATCCTAAGGAGTTCCTCTGTCTTGACCAAGCTGATTGGCAGTACAGTACATTCATGAACCCTCATATGGACAGTGATCCTATTCAGGAGGCTTTCCGGAAAGTAATCTCGAGAACATTGATTCAAACATTCAACTTATTCATGTATCACCTGGATGCTCCATCTGGGAGGTACCTCCCTCATCTTCCAAAGCCAGTGGACAGTTGTGTTGATAAAGTAATTACAATTCTCAAGAATGAAATCGAAAAATTTATAGAGTGTGTTGAGGATGAGGCAAAAGAGCTCACAGCTGACCCTGCAAATGTTCAAACTGTTTGGGAAATGAATAGCACTTTGGCAAATTTCAACTCTACTTGTGCTGTTCTGAATGTTGGGACTATGGCCTGTCTAATACTGGACACAACACATGCCTTCAGGGCAAATAAGAACTGGAACTCGCATGGATCAATGGCTGCTTCAACTGTTCTACACTTAGGTAGTGTGCTAGCATCATTTCAAAATGCAAATAGACAAGATTCACTTGATTTAGCTCACATGGAAATGATTCCAAAGGGGGAATGCAAACAGGGGCAAAACATGGTAATCATCATGTCTTGTATGTTGAGTACATGTGCTCAAACTATACAAAAAGTTGTAAATTTCACCTTGCCCACTTATACCTAAACCACCCCAAATTCAGGAAGAAAAAGCATGGTGAGCAAGTCCTCTCGCTGATGTCTGAGCAAGTCCATGGAATGGAAGCACCAAGGCCAATGAGGGCACACACGCTAGACTTCAACTTGAACTTTTCTGGAACTCATCTTATTGATGTAGAGTGTAAGGACAAGACTGGGGATGCAGAACAGGGTGTTTTGGTACTCCATTCCCTGGACCAGTTGGCCTACAAGGAGGTTCCATTATCATGACTATTTACTATATTTGTGCACTTGTTGTTGACATGCCAATTCAAGTGATCTGCCAAAGCAGCAAAAACTGTATGACAATGGTTGGTATGAACCTTGTTTCATTGAAATGAGTAGGGGTAATCTGAAGACACACAGCCCAATTCCTAACCAAAAGCGTTTTGTGTACTGTCAAGAGGACACACCAGAGGAGGCTGCAATTGATGCAAATTTGGCTCGAAGTATGTATGATGAATACAAAAGTATATTAGATTCAGACATTGAAATGAATCCCAAAGTAAAGAGTTACTTTCAAAATGCTATGAAATTGGCAGCTGTCAAGGCCCAGAAGTAGGTGATGACTGATCAAGAAAGTGTCCGATATTTTTGTGAAGAAACTGTGTGATATTTCTGTCTGTTTCATGAAGTGCATTCATTTTATTTTTGCACACCCATGTAATTCTCACAATTTGTGTTATGAAATTGTATATATTTTATGTTTTTAGGATATTATGTCTCCATGTGGTTATAAAAGTTGTCAAGTTGCATATCCAGA
>JBCAUG010573162.1:0-14538 GCA_038406175.1 Haplosyllis leylae | reverse complement strand
GGGGGGAGTTATGATTCAGGCAGAGTACCATACCTCCTCCCCCTGGAGAGGATATACACCCCCTCCCCCACCGTACGGATACAATCTCACCAGAATGTATCCTAACCCCTTCACCCCCCCCCCCCCCCCCTCCGTGGGCAGTGGGCAGGCGGAAAGACATCTCTGAAAACATACCTTCCCACACGTACGTGGTCGGTAAAAATTAATTCAAAAATAAATCAGCCAAAAGGTTAGAGGCAGCAGTAGATTTGAACGAACTGTCGCCTAACCTGCAAAAATGAGTCAACTCGTTCGTATTCCTGGCAATCAAAAAATCTCTGGCCGTGGAGTTGTGTGTTGCGCGATGGTTATAAGTCGGGCTGCACGACAAGATGTCAGAATCTGTTTGATCGTTAGAAGTACTGCTTATGTCTTGCACCAGCGGCGAATCCAGGATTTCCCGAGGGGTGCGCCGACCTATTATTTGCCCAATTAAATTTCCCGAAAACTGCATGGAAATGAAGAAATTTTGGCCCGGGGGCGTGAGGGACTTCCAATACTATGTTTTATTACCTTAGAGCAATCACTTGTACAGTTAAAATGAGAAGCCACAGAGGGGGAAATGGTCTTTTTGGTGCACTTTTACACGCCAACTATTTAGTTAATTGTTTGGTGACAAAAACCTGGGTCTCCAATGTGACAACCACCTTCCATGTGTTGCCGGTGCAATATACTTTGCAGGGGTCGTACAGGGTGCTTTTAAAAGTTTTTTTTTCATGATTTTACATTCTTTTCTTTCAGGACAGACTGTGACAGAAAGGATGACGGAACAGTAGAAGGTCTGCCCTACAAAATGTGTCGTACAATGTCTCAAAAAGGTTTGTATGGTCATCATTCGAATTTGACTGTGTGAAGATTGCGAAAGCAATATTTTAGTGCCCCCACCACCGGAATACATAAGTCGGAACAAAATTTTAAAAAGCAGTTATGGCTTATTCATAGAGCTTGAGCGGTATCGGGAACAGAACCGAGATCAATATTTTGTTGGAAGTTTTCACACCGACATTGGGCATGGGAACGGGACTAGGAATAGGATACATAGATTAACGTATTATGTACCATCATGGTGACCAGGAAAGATACAAAAGTGACTTGGTGAGCCATTGGTCCAGGTCCCTCTACCGCCCGTCTTGCAGTGTGAAAACTTAAGCATAATATACAGTAAGCCATTTCTACTGGTACCGTTCAAGCTGTTACAGTTCGAGTGTCCCCGTTCTAACAGCATGAACAGTCTTAAACTTCTCTTCGATATTTTGTGCTCAGAGGTGATGGCAACACTTGTGCAAGAGTGGTGTGTAAGTGCCCTTCCACCTCTGAGGACCAAATTCTTCAAAGGAATTTGAAAAAGCAATTAGGGTTTGAGTGTCCCCAACACCTCTTTGAGTACCAAAAGCTCAAACGAATTTGATAAAAGCCATTAGGGTTTGGACATGAAAAAATTATTCGTAAGTCGCGTTCATGGCCATGGGATCTGTTCTTGCTTTTATCATCTTGCTTGTTCACAAGATAATGACTAAGAATGTTTTGAAGGAATATTTATGCAGTGTGTATACTTTCAGTTGGTAGTGATGCATCACGAACAATACGTATGTGTGCGGCTCATGGTACAGGTGATAAGTGTTATGAGCGAACTGGAACGAAGAACATAAAACTATCGTACTGCACCTGTGAGGGTGACTGGTGCAATAACGCACCGACTCTTGTTAGTCCTAGACTGATCTTACTATCTCTAATACCCATTATTTTAACCCTGGTATCATTCTCATAGGTCATTTTAACTTGCACATTTGCCTCCAATGCAGTAATTATTTTAGGGGTGGATCCTACTGAGAGAACTGGTTGCAAAGGCGACAAGATTTATGTGAAAACCCTTTATGAGCGTAAATTTTTAATTATTCTTGAAAGAAAAAAATTCCATAGCAAAGCAGACCAATCTTTTTCGTTGTAATGAAATTGGAAGGAGGCTGATAGGTGCAAAAACTTGGAAATAGTTAAGAAATGCAATTTAAATTTAAACTCCAGTGTCTTGATATGATTTTCGAGAATAAGAAATTTGTAAAATTGTACAGAAATGATGACATCCACTTGAAACACAGGAACTTATATTGAACAACATCGTAATTCGTGAATTTTTAAATAAGATGCCAAGGAAAGATGTCCATTTAAAATCAATTTCGATGTAGTAAAGTTTGCACTATTAAATATCGAGATAGATTAAGTTTTAGTACGTAAGATTCAAGTTGCATTAGTTTTTCTCAAAAAAATAGTGCAGTGATCACCCGTGGCAGGTACCATTGAAGAAACGTCTGGGATTTTTATAGGCTTTTAGAAGCCAATTAATTGTATTTGTCACTGTGAGAACTTTCTTAACCTTTTTTACCATTTTTGAGAATATTGTTTGTATCATGTGTAAATTGGACTTCTTTTTTTTTTTGAACATATTCTTAACAAGTAGGCCTTGATGGGCTTATGGTATAAATGTTTTAAAAACCGCTTGAAAGTCATTTGTATTATTGTATCCATGCATCACCCTATTGATATCCCTTCATGGCGATAGTAGATCTAGACGGTTTTACCGTCCTAAAGTTTAAGATTTGGGAACAGTACTGTCCGAACGTGATTGTCATTGGTGTTTTTCGAACGGTTTAGTCATTTCAAAATCGAATAAGTAATAAATTAGCATAAGTCGCTTCCATAATTTTAATTCAAGGACTTGTACCCCTTTTTGCAAATTGTATGCATGTGTACATGCAAATGCAATAGGTGTCTGTAATGCCTTGCTAAGATCAGCAATTGTGTGAATTGTAGGAAGCATGTTGTGTTGAGAGAATGCATTATTTGTAAATATTAGCAGAGGTAAACAAAATCGTGTACTTTGAAGAAAATCACTGCAGGCGTTGTAAATGTGAGAGTCTGGATGTCAATTTCATTGTAATTTACACGTTTGTTTTATGAAGGATGAAAGTAAAACATAAAATTATGCATCTATCGATGAGGAATATTCGAGTCAAACTAACTTTTCCGAATTTACCTTTCTGGACTCGATATTGATCAAAATTGGCCTTTGTTGCTTGATTGTTTTCTGAAAAAAGGCAGTATTAGATGTAATTGAATGTAATTGTAATTTAATTGAATTCAAGGCTAAATGCAAATGCAAATTTTGAATAAAATTGCTCGGAAATTAAGCCAAAATAGGTCGAAACCTAATAAGGACAAGCAGGCAGGAACATGCAAATTGTATGCGTTAATTTGATTAAATATTGTACATTATTGCTGTAATTAGTCCCCAATGAAAAGTTTGACCTGTATTTTGTTTTGGATTTGATGCAGGTGTTGTTTTGTTTTCATTAACCTGACCGTGGTTTTAAAACAAATTTATGAAATGATCGCAACATAATACGGCCGGTTTATTTTCTGGAAATAGTAATTTAGTTTAATACATTCCTTTTGTGAACCTTGCCGTGCGACAAGGTTCCATGCACCCGATCCCAGCTTGCACAGAATTTGGTGGTTACGTTTGTAAAAACCGGGTTGCTACGGCGTAAGTAGAAACAAATTTTTCTCGAGGTCTTAACACTTATGACCATTTGAATTATGTCAGGGAATTTCTGTCGTGACAATTTATTTTTCTAAAATTGATATTTTATTTGGTCCCAATGGTTTTTTTTTTTTTGCCTCACTGTGTTGCATATATTTGCACCATACCTTCTCAAAGTGTATTTCATCAGTGTTTCAATGATATCTGTATTATTGTCCATATTGACTGCTTTAAATTAAGTGTATTATGACAGGGCCTCACTCTAACACTAAAATGAAAGTTTCATCTAATTTTGGCTGGATCTCTTATGTCTAAAATCCTTGGAGCCACACCTGAAAGACAACTTGCAGGTGTAAATATTTTTATTTCTTTGATTCAAGGTCCATTTGTAATGTAATATTCAATTTGCAAGCAAGCTCCACTAGATTTTTTCGGAGGCAAGTAATCTTTAACGTACCTTCGTTCTTTACTTGGTAAAATAAAATTGTCAGGGAAAACACTCTGCATGCATTGGAGAGCTTTGATTGATTTTATTCTCAAAACTATTGATCATTGTAGTAGCGTCCTGGTTCTAATCGAACTTTGTGTAAGCGGGACTGGGTGAATATACCACGCGTCAGTGTAGAGATTTTTAACTGAATAAATTGAGAGTTGAAAATCACTAGACCCCAAAACTTGGGAGTAGTGTTGATTTTTTCCCGTAAGATAACCAAATTGAAGAGCGGTAATCAATTTACATTAAAAGTCGGAAGCAATGAGATTCAATTGCGTATTGTACTTTAAAGGGTGCAATTATGTTAGCGCGAAAGCGACGTCGCTATGGAATGGGTACATAGCTTTGAGTTATGTGTGTATTGGGTAGAGACAAAGATCAAAGAAAATTTTCACTTTCACTCCATAATTCAACCTTAAGCCTTAGATATTCCGTAAAAACATTCCGGTAGATCAATGGTCTATACTTAACGCCTGCAATCGAATGTTACAGGACAGGAGAAGGGAGTAACCCCCCTCCCTGGACAGCGCACGCCATGGTATGGCGATGGCATTTGTGGGCTGATCCGTTTTTGGACACGGGAATTTCTCATTGGCAATTTGGGACACTTCCATTGCAATTTTTTTTAAAAAAAAATTGGATACAAGGCACCTTAAGACATATCCTAGAACTATTTTGGTCGTTTTTGAAATAGAAATGATGCACTGAGACCCCAGTATCTGGATTTAGCCTGAGGTGATATAAAGGCTACATGATGGAACTATTGGGAGGGGGGGGGGGTGTTACACACTTAAGGGGCCACCATAGGCAGTCAAAAAAAGTTGTTTTTTAACATTTGTGATAGCTTAAAGGGTACCTGGCATTGACTTATTTAATCAAGAATCAGTCCATAGGTGTGGCCCAGGGTGCTGTACATGTCCTGTATTGGATTTTTTGAATAGGTCACTTATTGGTAATTTGCCTGGCTGTTGTTGTGCCAATTTTTGAGATGTTGAAAAAAATTGTCTGGACACAACAAAAAGGTAGCTTACGGCAAAAGAAGATATTTTCCTTATGTAAGAGTGAAACACTTGTGGTTTTTTGGAGGGAAAGAGTGGCCTGGGTGTGACCAGTGACCACGCTACGGTTGGTGTTAGGATACTTCTCTGAGCAATAAGGAAATAGGTTTGACGCAAGCGCGAGCTATTTGTTGTCCGTGGTTACAATGATTTTGGTGTACTTGCAAAGGTTATATTGTGTATTAAATACCGAAGATTTTCAATTTGTTTTCCTTGCAAGGATGAGCATACTTGTCTAGTAGACTAGTAGCAGTGCAAAAAATGTTTTTCACAGAATCTGCTTATCATGAAGGTACGTGAAATGATCTTGAGCGCCTTGTTTAGTAGACTCTAGATCTAGATCTAACATAACAATCTTTGACAATGAGTGAAGGTTAAAAGAAGCGTTGTTTTTTTTACTGTTGTATGGTAGGAACTGTTTCTATTTTTTATAATTTATTGGATACTATTAAAGACACAATTTTTGATAAAACTGACACACTGCAGAAATGAGTGTATCCATTAAACAGTTCTTAACAATTTTATTTGACATTTGAAGGTAGGTTGGCTGATTTTGAAAGAAATACGTTCAAAATTCTATTTCTAGTTCTTTATTTCTAAACTGAAAGTTAATACATCCACTCATTGAAGTTTAAGAGATTGAAGATACTGCTGCAGAAGGAGGGGTTGCACACATAGAATTTACTTTCTAGCTACGGGATTGGGATAAGCCAAAATCGGTTCAAGTGGCAATTGTTAATTAAGCAAAATCTCTTCTCTGTGGGGGTGGGGGGGGGGTGGTTGTCAAAGACAAACCACACCAGTCAGAAGGCTCTATTCAGTCAATTCTCTAAGATCTTGTGAGATTTCAACAAAAAATATTTCCCATATGAAGAGCAAAGCTGTAAACAGCTCTACTAAAAAGAGAGAACAGAAAAAGCCGGCAGCATTGCAATACATTTCCTATATGAATGCTGCTGAGATGTGGCCTTTTCCATACGATCTTTCTCTCCTGTCGTGAACTTTGATGGGATAAGCCGCAAACCCTCCAGGATGGAAAATCTGTATTCTACCTTGGCTACTAAACCCTTGCGTAGCGGCAAGCCATTCACGGCGTTACAAGACAGAACAAGTTACGCTCGAAATACCAGACCCTACTCGAAACAGAAACAGAGGTGGCATTTTTTTTTCAAGTTAACATCTTCGAATACTGGGAGAACCCGTCTTAAATGTAGATCTATTTTCGAATGATTTATTACCGCCCGCAGCCGAAGGTTGCGGGAGGTAATGTTTTGATTTATTTCTCCTGCTATTAACGATACATTTAGAAGTTTTCAGTTGTTATTTTCAGTTTCTTTGTCTGTCCACCAGGGGGAGGGGGGTCTCCCCCTGAACAGGACCAGGGGATACCTTCCTGGACATTATTAGGCGGTAACTCCCTGACCGGTCCAGTGGGTACCCCCCAGACAGGACTGGGGGATACCCTTTCGGACATTAGGGGTACCCTGCCAGACAGGACCAGGGGGTACCGTCCCAGACAGAACCAGGGGTACCCCCTCAGACAGGACCAAGGGTACCTCCACTCCGTGGGCAGGACCTGGGGGGGTACTCCCTGGACCAGGTAGTACCCCCTAGACAGGACCAGGGGGTAACCCCCTCCCCTTCCCCGGACAGGACGAGGGTTTGATTCGCTACACAGTGGCGGACGCCGCTTGTGGTCACACAGGAATTTCTTGTTTAAATGTATGATTCCAAAATCTGATTTCTCACAGGTATCCAAAATTGTGTCGGATGAAATGGAGAAGTATGAAAATCTAGGATTAGTTGGCGAAGGCAGTTATGGTATGGTGTTGAAGTGCAAACACAAAGAAACCGGTCAGATTGTTGCTGTAAAGAAATTTTTGGAAAGCGAGGACGACAAAATGGTGAAGAAAATAGCCATGCGTGAAGTTCGTATGCTTAAGGTAGGCCACATTATCTCACATGGGAAATGTTCAGGGTGAGACGTACAAACACGGTTGTTTCAGTCTCTGTCTCTGTTGCGAAAGTTCTAAACCAAGCCGGGGTAGGGTCACCTGTGCAGGGTGAAGACAGGATGTATCCCCCTCCCTCCGGTGAAGAGGACAGACACGTCTGAAAACATTACCTCTCCGCGCACTGCGTAGTGGTCGGTAATTAACCGTTTATCAATTTTTGGATTAGTAGTCCAAATCAAAATGTGAAATCCCCCCCCCCCCCCATCCTCCACTGGCAGGGATATAGATATGTGGGTATTTTTGGTGATGGGTACAGCACTAAGCAGTACAGGACCGACACCAAAGAACAAGTTTTCCAAGCAAAAAACCACATTAAACAGTCCCTTAAGGATCAATGAAAGTTTACAGTGGCGAGGGAAATATTCCACCAGGCAAGAGAGAGGTTTTATACCCAATCACCACAGCAAAATCTCAAAACAAGACCTCCATCAAGAGTTGTCTGAAGAGACTGTGTGTAGCATTGCTTATGTAAATAATTACTATAGCTTGGTACCATAAGTGCTTAACTTGTGTTAATTTAATTGTTTCAAAGAGAAAGGCCTCAAAAAGATAAAAAAAGGGAAGTTATACTACTGTAGTATCACAGAACCAGGGCTGCTCCTCATTAATATTCATAAAACAGCTCCTTCGGACTGCCCTTTTGCATGTGATGCTTAAAGTCCTGCCGAAATTAGTGCCATCAATACCTTCTTGTCGTTTCAGCAACTGCGTCATGAAAACCTAGTCAATTTGTTGGAAGTGTTTCGAAGAAAGAAACGCCTTTATCTTGTGTTCGAGTTCGTAGACCACACAGTATTAGACGATTTAGAGAAATGCCCTAATGGATTGCCCGAGGAGACAGTGAGGCGAATTCTCTACCAAGTGCTGAAAGGAATAGAATTTTGCCATCTGCATAATGTAAGTTAAAGTCCATAGAATCAAGAAAAAATTTCATTTGGTAACTTTTTAGTTGTGCTGTCTCAACGAGCGGAGCAAGTTATCTTCTCATTATGGTGTCTGTGCATCCATAGCCAGAAAATCAAACAAGAGAAATTGTTTTCTAGAGGTTGAATTCAGACCCCACTATTTTGTTTCTCAGATAATTCATCGAGATATAAAGCCAGAGAACATATTAATAAGTGAGAACGGAATTGTTAAATTGTGTGACTTCGGGTTCGCAAGGACATTAGCTCAGCCGGGAGAGACATACACGGACTATGTGGCGACGCGTTGGTACAGAGCTCCCGAGTTACTTGTCGGAGATACCAAATACGGCAGGTAGGTTATGTCCGATATCAAAGTCATAATATATAGCATTCGCTGCTTGTTGTAGTCTGGCTGAGGTTATTTGGTTTATATGCAACTTTTACACTTCTCCCTCTGTGCTAGCATTGAAGCTTATTGTGCGGCCTCCAGTTTGAACCAGTGTACGCTGTTCTTGCTGTGTAATACATTTGCTTATGGTAAAATCTGTGTAAAGTTCAACAGCCACCATTTTATATTATTGTCTCTCGTGTTGCATTCGGGTTCTTTCCATAACAAGTCAATGTAATACTTTAGGCAGTCAGTAGTACATGCATCACAGGTCAATCAATACTGATTAATATTTGGTCCCCCTAACCAGTGGCGGATGCAGGATTTCTCAGGAGGCGGCCCCAGCCTACTATTTGACCATTTTTTCCGAAAACTGCACGAAAATAAAAATACCGGCGGAGCAATTTAGTAATTACAATCGTCCTCCAACTAAATATGGTAACCAAACCACCTGTTCAACGACTGTGATAATCCTATTATATTAACAAGAAAGTCCTCCTGCGTGAACGCAAGAGGCATACCGCCCGCCGCGTAGCAAGTGCTCCCTCTGCTGTCCTATCCGGGGGGGAGGGGTACCCCATCCCTGGTGGGGGGGGGGGGGGACACCAACCTGACCTGGCCAGGGGGGTACTCCATCCCTGACCCTGGGGGGGGGGGGGTACCCCAACCTGACCTCTGCGAAGGAAATCATCTGTGATGCACACGACTGAACTAAAATGAAGAAATGTGTTCTTCCTCATTGGTCCTTCGAGTGGTACTTCTGTACTGGTACTTCGAGTGGGTGTTTCTGGGGGGAGGAGTGTACCGCCTACCTACCTATCTGGAGGAGTAGTGGGCCACCTACCTACCTCAGGAGAGGTGAGTCACCTACCTACCTGGCTCGGGGAAGATGGAAGAATGGGTCACCTATCCACCTGGTCGAGGGGAGAGGGACGGGTCACCTACCCTCCAGGCTCTCTTTCAGCCTGTGAACAAAATCAGACACACGAGTGAGAACATTACCTTCCCTCGTACTTCGTACGTGGTCTGTATAAAGGCTCAGTTGCAATGGTGGCACCAGATGAATCTGAAGAATCAATTACACACAGGCAAAACTTACCTCAGAATTTCCTTTACAGGGATTTGAATTTTTTTTGTTACCACCAGCATCCGAAGGATACGGGAAGGTAGTGTTTTTACAGGTGTGTGTTCACAAAAGGAGGGGGGGTGACCCTGGTGGATGACTTTTTGCCCAAAACTGTAGGAATTTTTCCCATGCAAGGTGGATTCAAGATCGATCTTATTCAGTCTACCTTGATACAGAAGGAAGTTGAGAGGCAACAATGTAGGTTGAGAGGCAACAAATGTAGGAGACAACGAGTTACCAAAGTGAATTTCTTTTCTCCTTATTAATTTGTAATTTCAGAGCTGTAGACATTTGGGCAGTCGGCTGTCTCTTGGTTGAAATGCTTACCGGCGACCCTTTGTTTCCTGGGGATTCAGATATTGATCAAATTTATCACATAATAAAAATATTCGGTACGTAGGATTTTCTCTAACTTGTGGTAATTGTTAATTATATGGCATCGGGTTATGCTAGACCTAAAACTTATGGATCTTCGAATGAAGTAAAGGGGTTATAATCAAATGATTGAACGTTGTTTGAAGAACTACCAAATATTCACCACTAAGAAAAACATCGGAGTGCTCATAATTGTACAAGAAATGCTGTCGATGAGGCATTTGAACCAACATCTGTCGGTATCCATTCATCCATGTAATGTTGCAGGCAACTTGACACAGCGTCACAAAGAGATATTTTACAAAAATCCGTTGTTCGTGGGGATGAGACTACCTGAAGTAAGGGAGGTCGGATCTGTGGAGAAGAAATTTCCGAGAATTTCTCCACTCGCTTTGGACCTGATGAAGGTAAAAAGCCGAGATACTATTCATCACTGGTTTTGTTGTCTGTGTGTGTGTGGCTTTTTTAAAGCACATATGTGAAAAGTGTTAATAATTTGTATGTAGGTAAAAGTGCTGAAGCTGCATGCACATCTGCCTTGGTCTCTTCTTGGCGTATTTCCCAATATTGTTACTGTAAATAATAATAACAAGACGGTCCTCCTGCGTGACCGCAAGAGGACTGGGGGTGGGGGTATTCCCCCATCAGGACCTGGGACAGGACTAGGGACCAGGGGCACCCCTGGAAAGGACCTGGGATCAATGGCCAGGGGATATACCCCTGGAAAGGAACTGGGACTACTGGTCAGGGGGTGCCCCTGTCAACAGACAAACACCTGTGAAAACATTACTTTCCCCATTTTTCGGATGCAGGCGGTAATAAGCCGAAATCCCGGTGGCACAGTGGCAGAGTGTCAAACTGAAGATCAGGAGGTCCCAGTTTAAATAGTGGTGAGGGAAAAAATTGTCAACAGTTCAAATCAATATCCTGCCACAAATAGTTCTGACCCCAGAGTTAAATACCTGAATTAATCAGAGGTGGGTACCGTGGCACAGTAGTAGTGTCAAAATTAATCTGTGTCGGACTGAAGATGCGGGGACCCTGGCTCAAATACTGGCGAGGTAAAAATAGTCTTGAGTCCAAATAAATATCCTACCTCAAATACTTCTGATCCCAGAGTTAAATGCCTGAATTAATCAGAGGTGGGTGCCCAAATTCCGGGTGGTACAGTGGCAGAATATCGGACGGACTGAAGATACGGAGTTCAAATACTGGTGAGGTCCCCGGGTCAGGGATGAACTAGAATAACATGGCTGTGTATGAACAGCCGTACTAAAGTGAAAATTGTACGCAAAGCATTAACAATTAAAAAAATAGATTCTAGAATGCACATACTACACCTGGAATGCCAGCATTTTATTAATTAAAGATGACTGGAACTTGATTCAAGTAATTTTGACAGAAAGTGCATGTGAGGTCTAAACAGTACAGGAACCCAAGAGCAACTGTTCCTGCAGAGTCACAGAGTTGACCAAGCGACCAATCAGAGCTTATGGAAAATTTTGGGGAAAAACTGAGTGACATATGTGATTTGTAATTTCCATAAAATCTACCAATTTGTAGTCAATATGTGCTAAGTGTGATAGGGCTATTACATGAAATTGAGTCATGTTCAAGGACTTGATTCCTTTAAAGTTAAACCAATGAAAATCAAGTAGATCAGCTTAACAGTTCAAAAATTTCAAATGGCATTTAATTGGGTGACGCATTTAACACCTTGGCATGTCCAGAGTGGGGCTTGGTGGCTGCCAATGTCTATATGTCCGTAGTGTTATCACACACTTGAAATTACGCAGAAATTACTAAACTATTGAAATATTAACAAATCTCAGTCACATATCTTCACACAGAGTGCAAAACTGCACAGTAACACCTAGCTCTATGCATTTTTATGAAGATACGATTTGATGTTCTGCAGACACAACACTCCCAACGAAGTAGGGAGCTCGAGCTTGTTAAATCTATTCAGATGATACAGAGAATTCTGCCAATATTATACCAGATTCTTCAGGTCCCCACTCGAACAAGTCATGTTCCCCTGCTCTGACTTTCTGTCTGAGGTACGCCATTATTATGCCATTATTAACTATCCTATGTTACTTTTGTAGCAATGTCTACGGCTGGATGCAGAAGAACGTCCTACCTGTTCACAGCTTTTGCGACATGAATTCTTCTTGTGTAACGATTTCGTACAAAAGTTTAGTGCGGATCTTAAAATCAGACTTCAGAAGGAGACTGCCGATACCCCGATGATGCGAAAGGCACGCAAGGATGACAGGGATAACGCAAATGCAAAAAGAGAGAAGAAAAAGAGGAAGGTGAGTTTTGAAAATAAAGAAATATAAAAGGGTTTATTTCAGTTTCAGACCTGTCTTTCTCAATTTTTCAAAGACACTTCCAAGTCTGGCCGTGGACCATAATGTCATTAAAATAGACAACACCCTATCCTAGGTTCAGGGCATCCAAAACAATTTTCCATGAGTTTTTGGAAGGTAGCAGAGCCAATGAGATGCACCAAATGGCATATTTCTTATGGGTCACACGTAAAATGCATTGTTTTGCTTAAGATTCGATGGGCTTGGGCTTGATTGATTGAAAGAGAGGGTCCATATAGTTTTTGGGGAATATGTCTTGGCACTTTTGTGATAAGTAGTCCTACTTTAAGCTTCAGTCATTGGTGGGAATTTGTTCACACAGAAAGCACGACATCATACGTGCAAGCAACGCGAACGATGCAACGTCATATTTAATAATATCATCAACCAAAATTTTGATTCACAGGCCACATGATGAGCTAAACTAATTAAATACTATTGTTGTTGTGTACTGGAAAGGAATACTGTAAACACGTTGCAAAACCAGTTTGTGGTGGACAAATGAAACCAATCACCTAAAGATTTAACCTATCATGACGTGGACAGGGTTCCCACCAACACTGGAAAAACGAGAACTTTTTCCAGTCAGGGAAAAGTCAGGGAATTTTGAAAAAATGTCAAAAGGTCAGCGAAAAGTCAGGGAATTTTTTTAAATGAGTCGGGGAAAACTTTGATTCATAAATTAAAATTTAATGAAGCAAAAATTAAAATATTACTGAATTTTCCCACTGAAACTATTCCAAAATTTCCTTTATTGTGTAGTGTATGAGCCACTCTATGTCAGGGGTAGGCCTGAAGTGTGTTAAGTGTTGAATTATTTGAGTTTCAGGAGAGTATTTTGGACTAATAAAGTAAATATTCTTACTTCTGGGTATTGTAAAAAGAATATTTAGTGCATGTGGACTTGTAATGCAATCACCAAATAGTAAGTGGAAGCCATAAAAAAAATAAATATTGAATAAAAGCCATAAAAATATTTAATAAAAGTCAGGGAAAAATGAAAAAATACTGGAAAAGTCAGGGAATTTTGTCAAAGGAAAAAAGTGGGAACCCTGCATGGCATTTTAAGTTTTGTTATTACAGGAAGTAAATGAAACCACTGATGAAAAACCAAAGAGAAAACTTCCAGATCCCGAAAAAATATTGAAGAAATGTTCACCGCCACCTGCCTTTGGTTGCCGGCAGGATTTGACGGAGGATGGAACTCCAGCCACAGAGGCCATACCCATCTCAAGCTATATGCCACCGATACAGCCTCCCGGTCCTAGTCAGACACCAACTTGCAGGTTAGCTTTTTCGTAAAGTTTCCACTTGATCATCTCCAAGGTTTATTTCAAAAGTTCGGAAATACTATCTTCAGTCTGGGTTCCCTTTTGTGCAGATGTTTCGTGATATTCATTGGGTGGAAAGTGCTACAGATTCCACTCTATTTAGTTCAGTTCCAATTGCAGTAACCACAGAATTAGAACTCACCTTCCTTATTCAATTCAAGAATCTTATGACAATTTTTAAAATAAAAACATCTATTATATTTTTGTGATTTTTGAGTACTCATTTAGGAGGAATTTCCTTCTTGAATTGTACATTCTGTAAAAAGTCGACATGGGGTTCATTCTTCACAATGGCATATGACGTACTTTTTCCCAGTAATCTTAATGAGGAAATTCTGGATATTCAACAAAATTATCTGAATACACAATATTGTGATCAATTTTGATTCTGTCCAACAGAAAAACGGATACTAATTTGGAGGAAAATGAAAATATAAGTGATCTTCATTCAAATGATAAACCCAGTTCACATGGACTACCAATAAATTCCCTTTTAATTTTGATATTGATGCTAAAATGAAGAGGATTTGATGATGGATGGATATAATTACAGAATGAAATAGACTCTGGTCCAGAATATGGACCATTTCTAGACAAACAATAAATAAACAATAAATTCTTGTTGATCCTGCAGGAACCAACCAAAAGACTGGAATGTTTCTCCGACAATGTTTGATGTGATTGTTGAATCAACTGATTACAATGATAACAAGTGTGGTGTGTGTTTATAATCTGTGCAGGCATGCTTATTCCGAAAAGTACAATTGTTAAGGGCAAGTGTATTCTCGGTGGCATTCCATGCAATACTGAATGGTGCACCTTGTGAACTTGGCCTTATATATGTCGTGCCAGCAGAACGAGGAGGCGCGCCTGCTGGCAGTCAACCTTAACACTA
>JBCAUG010573051.1:0-14538 GCA_038406175.1 Haplosyllis leylae | reverse complement strand
TTACTTGGCCATTGTATGTATGGTGAACTACGAATGAAGCCATTCAGTACTCCGACCAAAGAAATAGTGACAGAAATCCCTAAATATCAAGTTGACCTACCTCTGCTCCAGCTCCGATTGACATGTCCTGTACCTCAAAAGTGATTTCCTCACCGTCCATGGAAACGTTAAGCAGCAGTGATATTCATGATAGTAGTACTGTACCCGCTGAAGACACAGAAAATGAGAATATTCCACTGAGTGAGGATCTTCAGGATGGTGAAAATACTGATGACAAAGAGCTGGTGAATGTGTTGGAGAACGACACCGTTTTGGGTTTAAACAGCCCTGTACAGTACAACTCACCGGATGGGACAAATTCAGCAATCACAATTAGTGATGAATTTATATCGCAACCAGATAATGAGGTCATACTCCCACCAATTCCTCTAAAGACAGTTGACCTTGAACCATCACAGGATACTTCAGAAAATACTGATATGAATCGTGTACAGTATGACCAAAATTCTGGTGCAATCGGATTAGCATCACTGACCACTGACCAAGACCGAAACTTTGAAAATGGTGTGATGGGTGGAAATGCACCGCTATCAGTGACTGTGAATACACCTATGACAGGTGTAAACGGATTGACATCTAAGTCCTTGACAGGTGCAAACAATTCATCGAGCATTACTGAAACAGCCCTATTGGGTATAAATGGAAACAGTGTCGAGGACATGCCCATTCATCAATTAGATGACATGACCGGTACAAACCCCACGCATCCCACCCAGTGCAATACATCAGACATTGCTATGAACATGATGAGTTCAAACACTGTACTGGAACATGCATCCAAAGAAGGCACATCATCGGTAACTAATACCATGTCGGGTGTAAACAACAGTGCCCCAAGTACAATCACTGTACTAGAACATGCATCCATAGAAGGCACGTCATCGGTAACCAATACCACGTCAGGTGTAAACGACAATGCCTCAAGTACCATGTCCAGTGTAAACGACAGTGCCTTAAATAGCTCCAATGGAAATGATGATGTAGTGACTATACCGAAAAACTGGTGGTACGACTCTACTGTTGGAAGATTAAAAAATTTCGGAACCAGCACAGCTACTACGGCAACAAATCATAGTTCTACAGACAATTGCACAGGACATAGAAGTCCAGTGGTATTGTCTATTGACAACACTCTAATTGACTATTTTACAGAAGATGCAACACGTAAAAAATGGACTGTTCCGTTAAGGAAACTAAGCAAAGCAGATATTTACAACTTATCTGGAAAAGGACTAAAGTGGAGCGAAATTGATCCATATTCCAGCCTCAGTGAAATAGAATCTGAACATCCAGCTTCTGAACATGAAATCACTGAGGAATCTGCCCCATCAACGGACCCTATTAATGGACAACAATGATACTTAATGAGAGAACGAAAGAAGAAATCACCAGATAGTGTAGACAGGCTATGAAGAACATCATCTCTAAATAAAGATTACACTATTTCAGACTCTGATGAAGACTACTCTGTAAAGAAAAAGAGAAAACCCCTAAGCTCCTTAAAGGGGACCTCTGCCAACAGAATGAAAGCACAAGAACTTATAAACAAAAATAGGGCATCCACTAAACCAAAACCAAGTGAAGAAGATGAAAGTACTCTGGCTGAGAGTGAGGAAGTGGAGGCCACAGTGAAAGTTGACCCCTCACCACCCGATCCCCCTGAGAACATTGATTCCCCAAAAACAGAAACCAACTCTAAAGAATTCATTAAGAGTGCAACTCCACTGCCCAGGCACTCACGTCCAAAGAACAGAAGAGCGTTAATTTCAAGACCAAAACCAGAGGACATAGAAAAAGACAGAAAGAGGTGAGAGTCACCTCAGAATCCTGCCCCTACCACCAACTTAAAAACAAAACATTTCGGGCTTATAAAACGCAAGAGAGTATGCAGATTTAAGTGTAAGATCTGCAATCAGGTGGACACTACACTTGCAGCAGCAAATAAACACTATCGGGAAAACCACCCAGCCATTGCATGTCCTTCATGCAACCTCACCTTTAACAATCCCTCGTCATTGCACAGGCATAGTTACTTTCATGGTGATCATGCTGATAAATATCCATGTCATTCGTGTGGAGCCAGTTTCCCCTTCGAAAGTGCGCTCGCAAACCACAGGCTAATACATCGTCGTCATCCAGGTCACCAATGCATCACATGTCAACGATGGTTTTTTGCCAAAAGTGACTTGACGAAACACCGTAGAGTGCATGAGGGAGTGGTTTATCATTGCTTTGAATGCAATTATGTAACATTGGATCCCAGGAACATGAGGGCGCATCGCTACATGCATTCAGACAGAGAACATTACATTTGCAAATCCTGCAACAAATCATTTAAACATCATACTCAGATGCTGTGTCACCAGGATACGGATGGTTGTCCATGAAACTGACATTTTAGGTCGAAACGTTGAGTCAAGTAGGTGACATTATATTGTGTATTACCGAATCTTCATGATCGGTTTAAACGTCAAAGTGTTACATTTAACATGTTGTGCACGGATCGGACATGATCAGTTCAAACAGCTATTAACATCTTTTTTGGATTATGTTATTGTTTACTATCATGGAGCATGATACCATGAATGGTGTAAACGCTTAGTACGAACAAACTGAATAGAATATTAACCGTACATGATGGGTATAAACATTTAGTTACATGAATGGATCGAATAACAGTACATAGATGGTACTTGATCGGTTTAAACTAAAAAATAAGATATGTTTTTCTAATTTGTTTTGTATTTCTGAACCTTATGTCAGTTCGACATAACAGTTACGAATAGATTTAAATTGTCAGTTGATACTGTTAAATGTGATAGGTTGTATGTGGTTACTGACTGAAAGTGAATCAAACTGGTGGAGAAGTATCGTGGTCATAATAGTATGGTGAAGTTTTTCATGTACCACAATGCGTTAGATAAAATGACCACCTCTGTGATATTTCAATGTTCAATATTGAGGGTATCGTTCAATAGTACACTATGGGTGTAAACAAACCTGGATCTCTATAAAAAAGGAAGTCTGACTCAGGGACCAGACATGACCAGTTTAAACACGATCCAAATTATCCGAGGAGGTTCGGATATGGAATGAAAGGGCAAAATGTTCTTGCTTATGATAAGACAATTTCCTAATTTAAAATTACTCTAGGCAAAGTTCAACTCAAGTTCAGTAACTGAAATGTCATAGCAAGTGGAGTACACTTAGCTTTCTGTATTAATTTTCCTACGACTATTTTTGTTAGAAACCTAAGTTCTATCACACAGAAAGTTTCATATTTTTATATTTAACTTCTTGGTAACATTTCTTTTAATTGTTTGATGTAATACAAACATGGATTTTAGGTCTAAACAACTACGAAAAAATACGTATGGAGACTTAGTTTGCAGTGTGTCTAATTATTTATTGTTTCTTGATTAAAAAATATATACAAATATTGCAAGTAGAACATGATCACAACTAAACAGGGACATCATACATTGGATATGTACAACTATGATTAGTTTACGATGTTCCTTCTCTTGGTAAAAAGAACTATTTGAAGTATTATGTAGATATTATGAAATACATGTAAATACGTCATCATGTAACTAAGAGAGAAAATAAATTATTATTATTATTATTATCTGTCAATGATTTAAGATATTGCAAGTGCAGGTCTGTAGACACTAAACGCCCCAAGATAGTAACCGGGGTAATCAATAGTGATCTTTGATGATGCTATTTTAGATGAAAAGGAGAATTATGAAGGCCAGTTTCAAATAAAATGTCAATAAAATTTACACTACAGTAGTAAACCTCACAATTTGATAAGATACAGAAGTTTACCAAGTCACTGCAGATATTGTTATCACCTCACAACACTAGAAAATTCATTTCGAATATGCCGCTTCTGCGTCAACAAAATTAAACTTCTTTCTTTGTACCATCGTCTACGAGATCGATTCAAGTTATCTAATGTAACTTTCTCGACATTGCCCTCTAGAATGTGCCAATCACATCCAATCCTTACTGATTTTACACTGGATTCATGGAAAGATTTTGAAGTCGATCTTTCGCTGATTGGCTCCAAGGAAATGATATTGAAAACTTCTTACGTATGAATAAATTGAATAGTGCTTGATTAAAATTTATACTAACGCTGAAAACATACTTGGTTCTTTACTGTGAAGCCAAATGCGTAGCAGCTGTTGAACCAGCTGACACTTGAAGCTGCCACAAGATAAGTCTTCCACTTCTTGATGTAGATCTACATGTATATTACTACATTTACATTCCATCCAAGTCACCGCAAGTACAGTAAACACTAAGCTACTAAAGCTGCTACTTAACTTCTTTTACGTAAAAATCGCATTTGTTCCTTGGATCGCACACATACCAAATACCAAACCATATATAACGGAGTTACAACGGATTTGTCGACAGATGTCCATTTACAGGGTCATTGATATTTCCATTTTCCACTGCGGTGGGTGGACATTTGCATGCTGACGTATATGTGCAAAGTAAATGCTATTTGGGACAAAGTGTTGCAATAACATAATTCATAACAAGGGACGTCATCTATTCTGGTGTGTGCGACCTTTGAGCCTCTGAGACACCTCTAAATTGAAAGAGAATAATACATCGCTTGCTTCTTCTAAAGGCCAATTAATGGCAGGAAATCGCTCAATGGTGTGGAGCCCAGAAGACAAGGTGTCTCCACTGACATGCGACTGGTGCTTTTCCTCCTGTGTATCCTAGCCAGCTAACTATGGAGCAATACAAATCATAACTTCCTTAGGGAAGTGGTAAAGGACTTTAATAAGGTGAATTTGAATAATGCTTTGGTTTGTGACATTTTATCCGGAACCCACAAAAACACTAGTTGAAAATTGAAAATACTCAAAACAAACCATATGAGAAACAAATATTTTTTGGACCAAGGAAGGGGACAAGGCTTTCGGGATTCCCTCGTTAATAATAGAATCTGGGGACACATGCTAAAGTATTCGACTTATTACCTTTCTTGAAGCCAATTAGTGGAGAGAATCAGGCAATAACTAAACACATCAATTTCTTCAATGAAAGACCTTTTTTTCTTACTTTTGTCCTCGAAAAAATGGCTTCGTTTACTTCTCCATGACCTTTGCACTAATAAAAGCTTAGGGGAATGTGGCAAACACCGGTAAGTCATAATGGCTTGCCATTACCCTGGAGACATATGCAGGCTATTGGACAGTAAATGGATGTATCGGGCCCGAGAAGCAAAACTAAATTAGCCTTTCAGCATGAACACCATGCCTTGTACCGTCAGTGATTAGATATATCAATAGACAACTTTGCGAAAAATGTCATTTGCGATGATACATACAGCTAATCCATATCCTGCTTAAGATGTTTGGCGTAGGAGGCCAAAGTGTCAACACTTGGCTGGACCATCACTTCCCAAATACCTTCTTAAGCACGTTGTTCTTGCCAGAAAAGTCACGAATAAGTTCTCAACGAAAAATCTGCTTATTCATCAGTGTCACTCGGATGCAGCACAGATTGAAGATTTGCTTTTCCGCCACATTGCCGGATTTGTGGGGTTTTTTCTTTCCCGACTAACCGCTTCTTTTGTAAAGAAAACAAGCTGAATGTGTCACATGTTTCTCTGAGGTTAGTGTCACGTACAGTGCGTCAGTGTTCCGCTCTCACCTCGAGGCTCTCTGTCTAATCTCCTTTTGTTGACATTAGTGACAGGCGGCCGCATCAACCCAGTCCCCACGGTTAAAGTGCACTTCTTTGCTCAGGTTGTGACCTTCATGAAGAGTAAATGGCTTCCTGGACAATGAAAATGTTATGTAGAACACTCCCAGAATGAAACGATATCATATCGGGAGACATGCTCGGGAAAGAGTAAATTCATGTAGGTTGACCATTAGATCTAAAGTGGGTCCATCACGCTGACAGCAGAGACAAGGGTAATGGAAAACTAGCCTTAAACCAGTCGACTTCATCACCACAAATCACAGCAAACGTCTCTTGCCATTGCAACTTTATTCTCTACAAAATGGAAAACCGAGAATCTAATGCTGAGAAAGTTGTACATAGAGGCTTGCAGTGTTGATGTTTTATTTCAATACAATTCACCAGTCGAAGGTTTATGGTGATTTCCTTAACTGCAGAGATCTATGCTGCCTTGGTAGCATTTAGTTAACCAATACCAGTTGCAAGCACCGCACTCTCTAGTTGACTTCATATCTTCGAGAACGATTGCTTGATATTACACAAGGGTGGGCACCAGAAGTCGAACAAGATCCATCGAGAACCGATAAAAAACCCCCATAATCCCTTGAATGAGCTTTACAGAGGAAGAATTATCAACTGTCGTCCGTCCTTTGTGATCACGTCAATTGGTGTGCAGAAGGAAACTGTGTTCCAGGTTGAGGAAACGAAACTAAAGCCATTGACTCTAAAACATGTGTAGAGTAACGAAACCAGTTGTACACAGGTGGGATTCAAATGAACATCCATCTCTCTCTTTCACCAGGACTAAATGAAGTACTGAAAAGGTGAACTCTGACTTGTGCTTGCAATGCGATCCCTTCCAAACCAAAAATACAATATGAATTAGTTAGCACTTGCCCTTTAATGTTTGCTTTTGATTGATGTTAGCTTATTACCAACTTTTTTCAGAGTTTTGCACATTCAAGGGAAAAGAACAAAAAAAAATCCCATTACATTCATTTAGTTACCAAATGACTGGTTTACTTTTATATTTTTTCTCAATTTGTTCTAAATTTTGCAGCTTTTGTACATTGCTATTGTTAAAGCAATGGTGGAACACTACTAGCTAGCATTTCTTTTCTGAGTGCTCTTGATATGAATCCAGCCTGTGTTGTAAGACGATTCTGAAATGTAGGACTGTTCTTAGTCGGAATTATTTATTTAACAGGCCCACGTTCCAAGTGTGATTAACCTTTCCGTGTGCGCATCATGCTGAGATGTTTGTGGTAGGTGATTAGAGATATCAACGCATAATGCTGTGAAAGCCATCTTGGTAAGTATTAAGCGATACATCATTGCCAACGGTGGGAACTACTGCTCAACTGATATCGAAACCCAAAGAAAAATAATAGCATCAGATGAGAGCAGTTTACTGGATGTATTTAATCAGAGATCAAAATCCTGCGAACTGTGTCTTGGGATTGTAACGACCTGGGATCTTGAAGCACAATCTGCTCCTTCAGGTGCAGATTTTCCATGAACAAAAAGGTGTGAACCAAACCCAAATCGATACTATTCCATTTATTCTCAACAACTTGCTTCAATTTGGTCACAACAAGATAAATACTTAAGTACTGGCTGAAAAAGATGAGGAAAATTCGCTGAAAAAGATGAGGAAAATTCAACTAAGATCCATCACTGGAATGTAGTTACCTTCTCAAGATATTAAAGTTGCAGTGGTCTGTCCTTGAACCAAAGACACTTTCCTGTCCAGAAGGAGCAAACCAAGTCAGACAACTAATTGTCTTTACGCCGTGGTAGATAATGTATTACGAGGCCATAATGGAATGTACAGTTTCGTGGCTTTGAAACTTCAGACATATTTCTTGTAGTGTCACGTCATGAATTTTTCATCGCTTTTCCTATCTTACACCGTTCAGAGCAATAGCCAATTACAGCTCAAAGGTCGAACAGGGAGCCATTATCCTATTGCGTGGTATTATAACCATTTGTCATGTGGAAGGACCTTTTTCTGCACCGTCCCATCGAAACCAACTTTTCCATGGTGAAATACTGGGTGACCTGGAGCAGTGTTTCTTTCCTTGCCTTGGCACCATTGACGAGCTACATTTACTTCCCGTGGAGAGTCAACACTATTTGTAATTGTAGCTTTGCTAACGGTAATTGAGCAGAAACCTTTGAGGGAGCATGCCGTGTCCAGGAAAAGGGGGTTGGTCTCTAAATGAAAGATATCAAGGCTACCGATAGGAGACATCGTTTGCCTAATTGGTTTAAATAGCAGATTTCAACATGGCAATCACCGAGCTAGACATAATAAATGTTGATTTTCCTCTCCAGAACTGGGGCTCCTCGTTAGGTAGTATTTACTTTAATTGTAACACGTTCATTCCATTACATGCTACAGCTTTGAATCAGTCCTTGAAGCAATGAAAAATTTTGCAGATTACATTTTTCGCTTTAATGCAAGAAGGGAAATGTTTAACAACCCCTACTATAATCTACACTGACAGAATGTCCTCGGTTTCTTGTTGAAACTAAAACAAATCAAGCACAGCTATCTAAATGGCGTTGTCGTCCATGAGAAGTTCGCGTTTCCGTATTGACCAGTCTTTGATTATGTGTCCGTGTGATTTTACGTTTTACCCAGTACGGCTCATAAGTCAAAAGAAAACTTCACAAGTATTCTTTAAGACAAACTGCCACAAATAATCAATGGAAGTCTTTGATGAAACTATTTTTGAGAAACTCTCAAGGCTGATTTTCTTTAGATTACCGACATACGAAACATTAACCATTAAGAATGGCCCAAGCAAGCGACGTCAGGAATTACTCCAGTGGGCCGTTCACAGGTCGGGCACGATTAATTCGAACTTATTCGTTGGCAAGGTTTTCTTTAGTTCGGTGGAATTCAAATTAACCTTGCATTAAGAGAGTGTGTGGTAAAAAATTGAATCAAGTGGAACTTCGAATTAACTGTGTTCGAATTAACCGTGGCCAACCTGTAATACGTAATGAGTGCCAATGGCACAACATTGGAACACAATGCTACCAGTGGCAACATTGTGGTTAATGCTTGTTGTTGGCAAAGAATAAGTACATTAATCTTGGCTGCTGTCAACATATTAAAGACAATTCGAAAGTTCTGTGGTGTTTATCAGTTTGAGGCTGTGTAGCTTTACTTTAGATACCGCTTGTAGGATTATGTACACTTTGGTTACTCGTGAGGGGTGCTACATAACAGTCCTTACAACATGTAAAGTATAGATCTATGTGGTTTCACAGATATTTTTTGAAAGTTTGGAGCAAAGGAAGCTCAGATTGAACTTTAAATCTGTGATTCTGGAATGTGATGTAAGATGGAAATTTGACCTGCAGCGGCAAACTGAATGACAAATTTGCACTGTGATTTCATATTTGTGTATCTGAAGCTAAGAAGCATTCTTACCTTCAATTGCACGTCCTGTCAAACTCTAAATCTAATCCTGAATTCGAGCTTATTTCACATTATCCAGTGTACAAATAAATAAAATGAATAAATTCTCTCCAGAGTACATATCAACATTTATGGGCATGGCCAGGTGTGTCCGTGCAGCAGGCTTCAGTGAAGCGAATGAGCTGTACCTCCTCACAGAGGCTGACGCGGACATGAAGCTGAATATTTGCCAGATACAAGACCAGCTGATACTTAAAGCTGCTGTGCGAAAAGGTTATTCTACCAGAGATAACGATTCCTGTGGGAGGCTCATTAAGAGAGATTTTACACTTTTATGACAGTGACGTCCATCGCCTGGGAGGAAAAAGGTTTTAAATGGGGGACAAATCGACATTGTTTGACATTTGAACTACAGGCTTAGTTCTGCAGATGTTCTTTAGGCTGATTTGCCATATTCGAACTAAGACGATGTTTTATCAAGATGGGTGAATGTTCCAGAAATGTGAGCTGCCTCCAAACTAATTTTAAAGTCAGCTGTGTGGCATCTCATCACAGCTTCAATTTGCAGTGTAAATATTAATGACGTTAGTGCTGCTGAATTTATAAGTGGAAGAAAGTAGGGAAGTAGACCACCAAGCTAATAATAAGTCGTGTTGAAAACTGCCTCTCATTAAGGAAATGTAACAACAGTAAGACATGTACCATGTCTTTCAAAGAAGAGCTTGCCAAAGTCTAATTCATGTGGAAGTTAAAATGCTGTTTTGCGTCAGTCTCTACTTCATCATTTTGAAACATATGTTACACGTCAATTACAAGCAAATAGAAACGAACCTGCCTCTTTTTTCAGACACGGTAAATGTACTCTATTAAAGTGCTCGCAGTTAGACCACAGCTGGAACACCCGCAGATAACAGTGGAACCCAGGTTCGATTAAATGCTCTGATCTAAACATTCCAGTGAATGAGAACACAGAACAACACTGATCTTACACAGACAAAACAGAAAACGTTCATTCGGTTCAGTCTGTCTGTTTCATATATATACTTTGATATTTTCAGAACTTTGCCCGTGGCGCCCTTCCTGTAGATTGATTATGTGTGGAAGTAATTGCAATTGTTGCAAGGTATTCAGTGGGTAGTATTCACATTCAAATAATACAGCAAAACCTCTGACATTTCACAATGAAACATATTGGAGATATTGAAGTTATCATCATATGAAACCCAATTGTTTCATGAAAACATGTTGAAATATGTTGCAACACTGTAACCTTGATGAATGCTGATTCCTGTCATTGATTCAAAGGTCCTAATTTCAATGTTTTTTGAACCGCCCTTCGCTTAAAATGAATTACAAAAATAACATCAAACACAAATAGACGTTTATATTTACGGACACTTGGAAAAGTTAAACATGAAGAAAGGAATACATCACTCTGCATATCGTATTGATCTGGTAGCAGTGAGGACTATAATCACACATCGAACGGCATGGGGTTTCTCTGCAGGCTCTAATGAGTACACCGTCAGTGTATCACAGCACGTCTAACGATCACTGTTTCATCAAGAGGGTCTCGATTAGGCCAAGAAACCACGGGTATTCCAATATATATGGAACCATCTCCGTAATACAAGTGTCGATTCACTTAATAAAGCAGCAGCTACTGTAGCATATTAATGTTAGCAGGGAAGACGTAGAAGTTGTAATCGTGACATTAGGTTATCAGAGGAGAAATCCTACAAATAATAAAAATTCCTTTTATGGGATAAAGGTATTAAGGTGTATCAAAGGTAATGCAGGTGTTGGTGGAGGTGTCAAAGTCGCACAGAGTATGTCAAAGAGGTTCTAGAAGTACACGTTTCAAGTTTGTAATATCCAGTTCCATGTTACAGGCGTTTCACTCAGAGGTGAACCTCAGGATTATACACACAAGTATGTGAGTTTGGTCCTGGTGATGGATATCACAACCGATTCAAGTTTTGTCATACAATTCTCTCGTCGTTGCCCGCCAAAATGTACCAATCACGTCAATCCTTACTAAATGCACATTCGGTTCATGAAAGGATTTTGACGTCGTCCTTTCGCTGATTGGCTCCAAAGAATTGACATAGAAAACCTCTTTCGTGACGCCAACCAATTTCCTCATAGGGACGCACTTTTTCAAAAAAAGTCCGCTTTGTTGGACTTGACGAAACAAGTGTTTCATACCACATTTCCAAGCAAAAACAAAATACACACACGCACAAGTCTGCAATAGAAAGAAATCGAAACAAGCTTTAAGCTAGGATGTCTGAAGTTGTATTATATATTAATATAGGAAATTATGTCAAATTTACATAGGTAATGACTCCACATTAAACATTTTCATTAAAGTGAAGTGCTGTTGGAATAATTATAGGCTGATTAAATCGATTGCTATAGCAGAGAATTTCACTTTCATCCTGGGAATGCGTGGAAGCTAATTGTGTCTAATACCTAGTCTAGAAACAGTTCTGTTCCGACTATGAGCTGATATGTCATGACTCGGGGTTGTCCATGAACTCCCCAGAGTACTCAGAATAAATCAGCAACTTGTCCACAACTTTAGATAAAGAATGATTGCTCCGACCTCTAACCCGAGGAGGATTGGCACGTTTCGTTTCATCTGGTAGTGAAGCTGTGATGCGTAGAGAAGCGGATCTTGTTGTTATAGAGAATGCTTACAATAATACACCTGTTGAGTATGTCATAACAGATTCGCTCTTGGCACCAGATCCTCGATACGATAGTTTCACGTTATCAGTGTCAGACTTCGTGCCTCCGATATCAAACGTAATCTTGCCTTTGGAGGCACCTCAAGGTTACACAAATCAACATCGATACCGGATTTAACACATATCATTTAGAACTAATCGGTTTCACCTGTCAATTGTGTTGAAATTAGACTACGGTCTAATTACACGCGAAATCTTGATTTCTAGGTGCAAAAATGAAGAAATTCTCATGGTTCGGCTGAATTGTTTGGGATCTTTCGAGATTTTCTGTGTACTAAAGGAACCCTGGTGTGGGTAATCTTCAACGAGATCAGCTGACAAGAAGCCTCTCACACATCATTTACTAACCCAGATATGTTCTTATCAATTATGAGGGTGTCAATCCGGACGGACAAAGAAATTGAATTCTCAGCTTAAGCTACTTCGAGAAGCGTTAACTACGTAGGGAAGTTTATTAGCAACTCAGGGTGGTAGTGCCTATAGGCGGCTAAGCCGTTAGCGAATGGGGTTAACTACGGACGGAACCCTATATCGTACGCACCGTACCCTGCACTACTCTGGGAATTCTTCTCCATAAAAGAAGCAGTTTGGTCGTAAAATGTTAATCGAATGCAATAGTCTGAGGACGAAAGCCTTTAAAGTTACAGATGTAGTGTTTGTGCATGTACAGATTAAGGAGCTTTTACTGAAATGACAGTTTTCTCTTGCCTGAAATAACAGCTTAATAACCCACATGTACTTCAAAGTTTCTGTCACGTTCCGTCTGTCAATATATTCATTTCACTTGGGCCCAAAGCCTAATCTACCTTGTACCCTCCTGATGACAGGCTGTCTCCTTCAAAACATCCTCAACTTAAATTTCGCTTGATTTGCTAAGGATGTGAGCTTGGGGAGGGAGAAGGCATTCCCACTGGGGAACAGTCTATGATGGTCAGAAATCAAGTGGTTGATTTGAAAAAAAATTACAACCTTCAAAGGCAATAAACATTATGGATGTGGAATATTTGCATTGACAAAACCATATTTTATCCAAAGAAAGAAATAATTTTTGTTAAATCTGATCATATCACCCTTTTGAATTCTAATTGTAAGAAAAAGGTCCTTACCTGCTATGACAATTGCAGATCACAGTCCATTCCAACTAGATCTAGATCTGTAATGAAATACAAAATCAGAATTAGACGTAGACTATTTCAACCTTATTTTTGGTATCAGCAGTCTGGACATTTGAAAGGGTTTTGCAAGTGGAAGTCAGCCGTGGCTGTTAAAACATGAGATATTTCAGGCAAAATGTTGTCTGAACTGTGAAGATGAAGTCATATTTTGCAGTTGAAAATCATAAATAAATCATACTTTCCTCCCCTCGGCCCACGAGGCTATTCCAGTTTTGGGCAGCAGCTATTGCATAACTTTATTGCCTATGCATGAATCTTGGGTAATATTTCCCTGCAAGTGTTACACCAATTTCTTTTTGCTAAATATTTAAAATGTTGCCTTTCCGAAATAACTTTTTAATTTTGATCTTAACTTTCTGTGATGTCATCTAGTAAATAAAGTAAACCAGGAAAACCCTAACAAACAGATATAAATCACATTTCCTTGACATTAAACATCTTGAAGCAGAAGATGAAACGGAATGAATTATAAATTGGGAAAGATCATTGCCAATTCCATCACTGCCAGTCGTGAAGACTGTTCATTCATGTGTCGAACACTATTACATTATCCGTCAGCGTGATTTAACGTACACTAAGTACCAGCTTACAACTTTAAAGGCATCATTGCCAAATGCCTCGAGTGACTTTGCCGCTCGAATCGATAATGATCTTTGATGATGCTATTTTGAAGGTAAAGAAAAAGAAGGTTAATTTCCGCTTGAATAGCTTTCATCGAGTCTTTTTTTAGTCGGCATGTCTGAAAGTTACGTTATTTCAAGATAAACACAAAGTCAAGACACAGTTGATGTGGCAAGATCTTAAAACTGTGTGTGACGCATGTTGTCAATCTAAGAATTATAGTTCAATTTTGTCCTGGTAATTAGCATAAGGCAGATATCATATTTACCGACACAGAAGATCGCAGTAGTCAATAGGTTTATTACATCGATGGCACTAGTTGGATAAACAAAGTCATCATTTGCATTTTCCTTATATTTACGTCAGAATATTCATCAAATTCAACTAACCAGACGGCGACTTTTTGTAAGATTTGAACTCGCAGCCTACTGATCATCTGTCAGCCATCATAACCATTACACTAAAGAGCCAACTGTGAGTGGGAGACGCAGAAAAACTTTCAGTCATGTTTGACTATTACTCGTTGAATTTAGCAAATTCATCTCTTTAAATCGAGGTTTTCGTTTTCAACACATACCTGGCATTTCTGACATTTCTGTACAATATTGACATCAAGGGTTTTAAACAGCAAAAATAAATTTGCCTCCAGTGGGAATTGAACTCACAACACCAACCATCAAGGGATTAGAAATGCCTTAACCACTCTGCCACCCAGACATGGGTTGAATAGAAGATCCTAGAACTGAACTGATCATTTCTAGATTGGCAAGCAATAACAGAT
>JBCAUG010572940.1:0-14538 GCA_038406175.1 Haplosyllis leylae | reverse complement strand
AAAATCACTTGGTTTCCAAGTGTGATTGCTTCTCGCTCCAGTGAGTTACGCACAGGAAACTTTTCACCAAACACACGGTTGCAAACTCACGTGCCGATGTTTACGTTCATATCAATCTCCGGATTCAGAGAGCTCCACGACATTTTGCACGAGAAGTGAGTAACGCATGCGCGAACGGATTTCCGGTAACCAACCTAAAATGCCGTTACCGCTTCAACAAGGCATTTTCCAGGTAATTTACGTCCAACCACCGGATAAAACTAGCTTAGAACGAACAAAGACGTCAGAAGTGTTGTGCCAGAACCAAAAAATGAGTGATTCTGAGCTATTATAAGTCGTAAGACAGCTGTAAAGAAAACATAAAAATAAACATGGCGTTCATGTGGATTTTTGCACAGTTTACATGACTATATTTCTTGATCTTCTAAGATGATTTTTCACTTTTTAAACAATTAGATGAATTCAACACTTGTCATTGATTATCATAATCACTGTGGTATCTCCATTTAAGCTATCGAACTGTCAGTTCAAACATGACACCACCAATTTGTAACTTGCCCTCAGCCATTTCCGATCAAAGTAACAAAAGGGGTACCAGATTTGATAAGAAAACATTACAGGGTGCCGTGGAGCCCATGCAAGTTGATGCACCACCAGAAGAAAATGAGAACGTTGAAGAAGAACACTTTGTGGTTGAGACCACCAACTTGGTAAGATTATGATTTAAGCACGCTGTATTTACTAGATCTCGTCCTCTTACTCATTGGGACTTCAACTTTGAAGCTATCTGGTCACTGTGTGTGCTAGCCAATATCTCTGTTAAAAATCGGTGCGGACTAGGGGAATCAGGCTATTTGATTAGAACGTAGTAAGTTGACCCGGGTTGATTTCTGTCTGATGCCCAGATTGTCAAAGTGAACAAGGAAGCAATATTGTCATCAATTAAAAGCTTACATCCACAATACATTATGAAGTTAGGTAAAACAAAACTTACTGAGACGACCAAACCAAATCGAGTGTATTGATCTCTGAACACACTTGATCTTTTTCTCGCTACTGTGCTGTTATGTATTGTGAAACTGATATTAAAGGGACGTGAAACAATATCTAGTCGTACTATGATTTATTGACCAGTAACGTTAAATTCACATAGCCCAGTTTTTATGTGGAAACTTGACATGTTCATAACACGACGTCTTATGGCCATAAGTTGTTCTTTTTTGCATTTTAGGACCTCGAAGCTTACGCCACCAGTTACAAAGGTCTAGCCAAATTGAACAGACTTGTGTACATAGCTGAACATTGCCCACCACTAAAAATAGAAGCTCTCAGGATGGCTCTGGCATATGTGATGACAACGTACAACACAACTATGTACCAGACAGTTCACAAAAAGTTGCAAGATGCTGTTTCAAGGTATCTCCAAATTTCTCCACATTGTTCTACAATGGAATGTTACACTTGATAAATTTGTTTTGTTTCCTTTCAAAGTAGAAAAATATACAATGTATTCAAAAGCAGATTCTATGAATTGAAATGACATCTTTACGGGGAAGGTAATGTTTTTACAAGTGTGTGTCTGTTAACGGGGGGGGGGGCCAGTACCCCATGATCTCTGGTTCCAGGTCCTTTCATGGGGGGGGGCTTGGTCTATGGTACCAGGTCCTTTCCTGGGGGAACCCCAGTGAGGCCTGCAGCCCATTGGGGGGGGGGAAACACCTGTCAGGCCTGTAGCCAGAGGGGGTACCCCTGGACAGCACCTGGGGATACCCTCCCCGAGGACAGGGGTAACCCTCTCCTAGGATGGGGTACCCCACCCCCCCCGATAGGGGTACCCCCACCACACAGGACCAGGACGGATGTGCGGCACGGGGGGCATGCCGCGTGCATTCAAGCGGGAGGATTTTTCCTTTTGAGAATGAAAACGAAAAGACTTTCGAAAGCGAAGGCAACATGGTGTGCACGGGTGTACTGAAAAATGGTCTTTTTGTGTGTAATTGGTCATTGATGAATTGTCTTTGCAGTTCCTCTATTTTACCGGATGCAGTAGCAGGTGTTGTTCATAATGTACCGGCACTTGATTCTCAGTGGATAGAAACCACGGCCAAGAAAGCGGCTATGAAATTAGAGAAGCTTGACACAGATCTGAAGAATTACAAGAGCAACTCTATAAAAGAAAGTATTAGGTAAATGGCAAATTTTTAGGTGCATGATATCTTTGCATTGCTAATTCCTAATTTACCCTCCAATTATTCCAAACTAAATCACATTTTATTCCAGGAGAGGTCACGACGATTTAGGTGACCATTATTTAGACTGTGGCGATCTAAGTAATGCTTTGAAATGCTACTCGCGTGCTAGGGATTATTGTACTAGTGCCAAGCATGTTGTGAACATGTGTCTTAATGTTATAAAGGTAAGTCTTAAATACATTTAACAAGCCATTCGTTTGGTCCGACCAGTCACAAAACACACACACACGCACATAGACTTTCACAACGGTACATGTTCGTTTTAGGTCAGTGTGTATCTGCAGAATTGGTCTCATGTTCTCAGTTACGTCAACAAAGCAGAGGCAACGCCGCAAATTTCAGAGGTATATACATGTAATTATGTTTAAATAATTACTCTTGCTCTTGAATTTCTTTGGTTTTATCCCTAAATTTGTCATTTGAGTGATGTTTTATTGAAAACTCTTGAACTGCTTAAAGACGAAGAACAATTATTTGCTTTGTCATCGTCAGTAATCTGATATTGCTGCTTGCAGCCTCACGGCAAAGACACTGGGCAGTCTGTGATCACCAAACTAAAATGTGCGGCAGGGTTAGCTGAGCTCGCCACAAAGAAATACAAATCAGCAGCCAAATACTTCCTTCAAGCCAGCTTCGATCACTGTGATTTCCCGGAGGCAAGTGACGGTTGTTCGAATATCACAACTCGCAGTCATAGAAACTTATCTTTGGACGTGAACTATGACACGTGTAGGAGTATCCACATAACACAAAACATTTTCATCCATATTTCAGATGCTTTCACCAAATGATGTAGCCAGGTATGGTGCATTATGTGCACTGGCATCATTCGATAGGCAAGAGTTGCAAAAGAATGTCATATCTAGTAGGTGAGTAATACATATATCTCCGTGACAGATATTTATTGTTCGTTCGTTTGTGCCTTTGGTATAAATTTAGACATTAAATTGTGTGAATAATACTGTTGAACATCTCTACTTTCAGCTCATTTAAATTGTTTCTGGAATTAGAACCACAGCTGCGAGACATTATTCACAAATTTTATGAATCAAAATATGCATCATGCTTAAAGTTGCTAGACGAAATAAAGGTAAGTGGAAATAAATCATATAAATTGACTCGGGGGGAGGGGTGGGCTAAAATTTGACTTGACAAATAACTTTGTAAATTTATGGTTCATATCTTACGGAACTAACTGTGGTTTCTTTTTTCAGGACAATTTGTTGTTAGACATGTATTTAGCACCTCATGTGAACACTTTATACACACAAATTAGGAATAGAGCACTCTGTCAGGTAATTTCACGTTTGCTTTTTTTTCCGGGATTTTTGGTTAATTGCCAGAAGGCATCGCTGAGCGAGAAACGTGGACTATAAGCACTTGGTGAGCACATGTCACCATGTATGTTTTAACTTGTCCTTTTTCGTTTGATAGTATTTTAGCCCGTATTTATCGGCTGATCTAAACAAAATGGCCTCAGCCTTCAACACGTCGGTAGCTGCATTAGAAGATGAATTGATGCAACTTATTCTAGATGGTCAGATCAACGCTAGAATTGACTCCCATAACAAGGTATGTATATTCTAGTGTTCAGGGTAGCTCAGTCTGGAGGTGGGGTGGGTTGTTTCTTAGTGCTGGCTACAAATAATCATCTCAAGGTAGGTTGAGACAGAACATTTTACTGCCCCACCGGAGTCCGGCCAAATGTCACATCGCTAGAGCATCGGGGAGGACAACATCGGGACATAACCCTCAACCAGCACCAGACTGGGTCCGGTTGTTCCCAGTGTACCGTTCCATGTTTCCCCCTGTGTAATCATACCAATACAATTCCCTCGATCATCCTTTGGGGAAAGGGTTCCTCACGCTTCAAACTTTCAACAGGTCAGTAAATCTGATGACGGGGCCCTTAAGTATGGAAGTAGGATATAGTGCGGGGATTGGAAACAAATGTATGGTTCACACCCTAACGGGAACAGGTGCTGGCGCCTATTATACTCCATTAATCTGGTCGTGGTGCCAGTCCCTGACCCAATTCCGGTTACTGTGAATACACCAAAAATGTATCGAGGGACCATCATACCAGTGTTAGGGCTCATCCACATACACGGAGATGGACTCCAATCCCTGTCCGGGACGGGACCCTGTCTCGAAAATGGCTACAATTTATTGTACAACTGGATCCAAAGACACATCCAGAGGGATTCCCTACGTAGAGGGATCAGAGTCTGTATCCGTCTCCGTGATTGTGAAAAAGCCATCAGGACACATGTGGTACTGAAATGTGAATATTCTTATTGCGTGACACTTAAAAGAAACAAAGATAAATGATGATGGGATATTTATTTTGACGTGGTATTGTAGATACTATATGCTAAAGATATAGATCAGAGAAGCACAACGTTTGAGAAGTCCGTGATGATGGGTAAGGAGTACCAGAGGCGAAGCAAGGTATGTCAACTTTTGTATGGACCACATGAAAATCACAAGCGCTTTGTGCATGTTGTCAGTTCAGTTCCATAACTTAGATAATGATTATTTCTATTTGATTAGGCTTTAATACTACGGTCAGCCATGTTGAAAAACCAGATACACGTAAAGGTATGTGTTTTGTGTTGCATTACGTTGGTTCCGTCAGCCCCGATATTTTACTACTATTGATTACTTGACTTGCATTAGCCTAAATTTTAATTGTACAAATATAAGCCTCTATTTTCTCTGTTTCCTTTTAACATTCTTGTTTCCTTGTTAACAGAGTCCTCCCCGAGAAGGCGGGCAAGGAGGTGAAATGTCAATTGCTCCTGGAACAGCCTCCGCTGGATCTTCGCGGAACTGACGAAGACTTTTTCCATTAGAACCTTTTCACGCCACCCCAACCACTTTGTATATAGAAACAGCTATACACAGCGTACCACACATGCAAACACAGGACAACCACTTTAGTTCCTGGGTGCAAACCCAGTCCTCTATTCATGAACGAATCAGAAATGTGCTTAAAATGGATGGAAAAATGTGACGTTTCAAAGGTCACCATGTGACTACTTTTACAGTGTGCTTAAGAGACAATTTGCAATGCTGTTTGTGCTATCAATATTTGTAGACGCCAGATTATACTAAGCTATAAGTGGATTTCTATCCATCCAGTCAAAATATAATGCACGTTCTTTTGCATATTGTTAAGAAAAACGTTGGCATTTTCATCGAATTAGTCGAAATGCATTTGTTCACGTGTTTATGTTTGAATTAGACAATGACTAAACTTGAAAAAAAAACGATTCCAAATACTATATTCGTGAAATGAAGACATACGTTTCGATTACATTTATGTAAAACAGTTAAACGGAATAAACAGACAGCATGTTATCGAACAGAGCATATTAATTGTATTTCATTTCTCAATCAATTCTTTGTAATACACTGAATATATTTCATTGGTGCTTGTATCAAGCTGGCACTTCATTTACTCGTGAACTGAAATTGACAGGGAAACATATTTTGACATCATTACACGTGCAAATGAAATGGCCGTTCAGTCGAAAGGTGCCTAAGTTATATCACCATTTGGTTTTCAGAGTGGATTAATTTAAAACCGCCTGTTTTACATCCTGCTTTACTTTACGTTACGTTAGGAAATATTAGTAATACATGTACTGTAATAACTACAGCCGGCGAAAAACAGTTAATGGATGATCTGTATAACATGCCTTGTATAACCAGGAAAAATTGTTTGCGATTGTTTTTATCATATTGTTGGATCAAATTCTGTAAAAACTCGAAGAATAATTGGTCTTGTCTTTCCATAATATATTCCATCTGTAGGCTAAAAACTATAATTGAAATATGAATGGAAATGTGTGAAATAATTCTGATCTACATTCATTTTACTTTTGACTGTGACAATAGTAAGTAACCTTAATGCTTTGAAGTAGTTGTTCCAACTATTAAAAAAAATGTTTCTCCATCTGACAGAAATAGAAAATGTGCTTTTCATTTATCCCAGTGAAATATTACATGGAAAGTGTTGATAGCTCAATCATTCATTGTCTGACGAATAAATAAGATATTTCTGTAAAATACACTCACGTTTCCTTCTTTGTCAGGAAGTAAATTAGGTACGAACACTTGGCGAGGAATTTACCCGTATTATAGAAGTACTGGTAACAAACATTAGCATTGTCTGAGAGAATATGATTAGTGCCTGGTAGTTGTGTTTTTGAAAAGAACGAGTATTATGACACTTTGCTGCGATCAAAAAGAACTGGTATTGAATCTAGAATTATATTTTCTTGATGCAATAGGGAAATATGTAAAACCATTTAGGATATCAATATGGAGATATTACATTCGAGGCTTTCTCAGACGCACATAAATGGCAATATTTTCTGTTGTCAACTTTGCCGACATATATAATTTGCAGTTTTCTTGAAACATATTTCAGTAAATGTGGAATTAGATGCCAGTGGAGACAAGAGGATTACATTTCAAGGTTGTAAACCTCATTGGTCATGTTTGTTTTTAATGGCAAAGTCAAGTAGAAAAGTTATATTTCAGATCATTTTACTTCTATATGCCGCCATTCTACTGAAGCTTTCTTAAAGTGTCATAGGTCATATCAAGGTTTACACCAAAAATCTATGGTACGCCTTTGACGGAAAGGATTTCTTGTTCCGTGCCCAAGTACCTGCAGCAGTTGACAGATGATATCGTACACTTATGAATGAAATAAAACACAAAGGAAATATGATTTTTCTTTATTTTCACTATTCAATGTAAACAAAACACTCATAAATAGTCCTTCACAAAAAAGCATGAATCAATAAGAAAGCAAATATCAAATACTCATAAACTTACTGCAATCATTAACAAAGGTAATCATAATACTACTTTCTAAAATAATAGAACATTAATTATTACAAAATATTGCACAATTTTAAAAGATCTGTGAAGTGGTTTCATTCTAGCAATATTTCATTTTGAAAAGCTGTTCTATTCGTCCTGTACAAAATGGACTAGTTGGCACCAATACAATTAGTAGTGACTGAAGATAGAAACTACATTCACGCGTAAGACACAAGTGATTTACAAATGCTCAAAATTTCAAGACAAGATAAAAAAACTTAACAAAAGTACAGCATACTACGTTCTATATAAATTATGTATTAAAGTGGGAATCAAAATATTCCAGGTAACACCTTCATCCACAGACAATTTACAATCTTCTATTCAGAAGATTCTTTTAGTATCTCTTGAAAACAAAGTGGTTGGAACTGAAAACCCTCTCCCTTGTAAAATTTGCTCTGAAATTCAACCCTGCAAAGCAAAAAAAACAACCTTTTACTAACAGTCGTGTTTTTCAACACAAGTTTCAATTTCAGAGCAATCATTACATATTATATGCACAAAAACTAATATCAAAACTTCCAAGCACAGATCGGCAAGTTACGATACTTACCAGTGAAGTCGAAGTGTGTGCAGAAATGCAGATAAACCTTCCATCACCAGCAAAATTGCAATTGTGAGCGCAGCCCAGGGTGTGAAGACCATGAAGGTCATAAATGCGCCAGCGTAACCAGGCATGGCTAATCCCATGTGCAATACCATGGTCCACAGAACTTCTGATAATTCTGAAAAACATCATTTGGCGAAACATTAAAATTTTGATTAACCCACAAAGACAATAAAAGTAAATCGACAATCAAACTCTGCTGAGAATTTTTTTAACAATTGTCAATTATTCCTTGTGTATTAGGTTAGATAACTGTCGTTTCAAAATGCTAATGTTCATTGGAACCAAAATTGTTCAGGAACCATTCTGTTTCAATTTGGCAGTGATAAATTCAGGTATGAGATGAGTAAGGACGAGTTTTGTGAATACCAGAAAGAAATTACTTACGCGCATGAGCTAAACTAAGAGCCCACAGTCGGAGATACGATGCGGTGTGGGATATACATCCCAAGCAATATTCTATAGTGTGTATTGCCTGGTGAAGAAATACCTCGCTGAAGTCAAACTGTAAAAGAGCATGTTAACTTACGTATTTTATATTAAATGTTCATTGCTGTAAATGGAAACTGCTGTATCACATTTAAAATCACAACATTTGGGTAAATGCAACAAGTAAAAATGTACACACGGTAAATTATTACATCCACAAACATTAAAATTCGTTGAATACCATACAATATGCAGTGATCATTACAATATTATGCTTTTACTACAAATTCAACTGAAGAAAATAGTCGCTTCATTTTACACACATAAAATATTTTACTACGAAGCAAACAATTTCACGTCTATTACATTCAGATCACGAAAATTTTAGTGCAGGTTTGACAGTTGTGCGAACATATTTTAAAGAAGGAATGCGCGGCGCTTCCTATTTCTCAAACACAGTTCTATTTGACAAACGTGAACTAAATTCTTTAAAATAAAATTAATGACGAGAGAGAGACAGAAGAACTGAACACAAAAATTTGTTATGTCACATAGACACTTCTTAGTTCACAGGAAGAAATCCTGAGTTTTTCAACGTGCTTACCAACTTAGACCCCAAAATAGTACACGAATGTATCAAACTGAAAAACATTCATTATAAAATTTATTTAAACCAATCTATGGGATGTTTCAATGTTACAGATTTTATTTCATATGCCACAATGACACTGGATACTCAAGCCTCTGTCACAGTCCAAGGGAATTCTTCGCAAGGTTTTAACGTATATATCATTCCATGCTCACTACAATACATTTATATACCAAAACCGTATTTTTATCGTCGTGAAACATATGAAAACACGAGCTTATGTACTTACAGGTTCTTCGGAGCTTTCCTGTGAAGCCTGGAACGAGGACTCTTTCGCACTTGTACCAGGAGAGACATCATCGTCTGTGCGACTCTCACCACCCAGTTCAGGCTCATTGGTTAGCTGCACAAAGGTTGTCAACTGCAGAAAAATGAATGTCATTAAATTAATTTGCATTGAATGGAACTTTTGGTCCCGAGTAAAATCAATATTTTATAAAACATCGGCATGCATATTCACAAAGCAACATGATAATCTGACGAAAGTTGATTAACCATGCTTCTGACCAAAAATAATACTTAAAAAGCACACGAATTTTAAAGACAAAATTATATTTAAATAAATTTTACATTCAGAATGAAATATGGTGGAATATTACACGTATCTAAGGAAGGTTTCTCAGCAAAGGTATCTACAGCTTGGATCTTTTGTCAACACCGACCTTTCCTTAATGCCAATATGCATGCAAAACATACACTATGGATGGTGTCTAGCAACAGCTGGATTGGTCTTTTAACGTTTGGTGCTTTTTGTGGTGGAACCTGCCATTTCGACCACTGTATAAATGGCATTGATTTCTCCCATTTCCCCCTATATTTTAAGACCCCTTCTATTTAATGACCAAACCAATGAGAGCCAGAAGTTGTAGCTAATGATCGGTTCTTACTGCTTTGTATTGGTGCAACATATAAGATGTATTGCTTCTAAATGAAAGGCCGGATACGTAGAACAGATCTGGCGAAAAAAGGAGCGCTTCAACAGCACTTTTTTGATGAAGGTATTCCGTTTTGCTTTTCAAAGCGCATAAATTCCGACATGCATTGAAGGGATGAGGTAGTGCATGGGGAGAAGGTTTACACGGGATTCAGCATCCAACTAATGTCTAACAGCCGCCCGCCGGTCTTATCACTTATTAATTAATTAAACACGCAATTCACCCGTAGCTGGTCCCCTTCAAGGACCGAGGCCTCGGCCTGTGACATCAGCACGTCACAGGTGTCGGCGCGGTCCCGCAGGGCGTCCTCGTAGGACGGCGGAGGGGACGTGGAGGAGGACGACCCTCTCGATATGACTTTACCATCTTCCATTTCCTCTTCAAGTTGCTGGAAGGCTCCGGGCTACAATTTACATCCGCGCGAATACTTAACATACACAAGAAAGTATCCCGTAAAAGAAGAATGCTTCAGTTTTTACTGGGATCACTGCTCATGCAATAAGAGAGTGTTTTTATTAAACTGGGCAACACAGTGTCACTAGGGATACGGGGATTTGCACAACCAACTTGAGAAAATAAGAACATGCGCATAGGTATTTCAGATTATTATTTGTTCTGGGAATTTGGCAAAGCAAAATGAAACACAAACTCTGGTTTACTTCTTATCTGATACGACAACATATTACTTTCTGTTAATAGATATGACTGCAGACGGCGTAATAAGAAATATCAAAATTGTTGTGCCATCAAATGAAGCGTGTTATTTTACCTGAGCTTTACTCCTGTGGCGATACAGTAGTATCAGCGGTTTGATCAACAACATCCATGGAACACAAAGTCCTGCGAGCACCACGATGAAAATTTGAACCTGAGTCTAAATCAGAAACACGTACGTAAAAACTGATCAACAACATGTCCTCGTCCATCAAAAGCACGTATGAACGAACATGAAAGATAAAATGTCATACATTTGTTTTTTCTATACTTCGGGCGCCGCAAAATTGTTGAATATGTGTTACATGTACTTTACCTGTCCACCGTACCAGTTGGCACTGGAACAGGGTTCGTCGGTATATTTGAAGAGAAACATGTTTATCAATCCTAAAAAGTACAAATGGAATTTACTACGTTTATCAAATTATGACTGCTCAGTAATAGCATGCAGAGCTACATGTGAGAAAAATGGGTTACAAATAAAACACTAGTTATTAATCATTTGTTAAATTATCATATTCAGTTCAAAATTCTTTTATCGATTCATTATAGGACGCAGAAGAATGATGTTTTCAAGCATCAACTCACCAATGAGTAAACTTGGAGCACAGCTGGCATCATCAGCAGTAAACAGAAGCCATTTGGCAAAGATGAGTGCATTGAGGTAGCCAAACATGGCCAGTAGAAACAACAACTGGGGCAGGAATTCACATAATATGTTGATCGGCTGACGAAAATACCTGGAGGAGAAATCAGATTGGCCATACGATTGTCGCTACTATCGGATTCTTTTGCGACAGACATTTTATCACAACGTGTACATTTTTTTAAAACTTTGATTCTCAGCAAACTAGTTGTGATGAATCGTTAATGACATACGTGTGGTTAAACAAACTCAAGAATAGACCAAGTAACATCTGGAAGACACCGAGTATCACAGACATTTTCTTTTTGTACGAGTTAGTGAAGGTTATTTTGTTAATCGCCATTTGCCACACCTAAAAAGAGATAATATCAGGCAGTGAAAGTTTCACCAGGTGGCTCGTTGGTGCGAAGGGGTGTGAAGGGTGCAAAGGGTGCGAAGGCAATTATAAACTAGGTTTTTGGGTCCCCACCACACTAGGTCATAAAAAGTTCAATTACAACATATAGTGGTTAGGTGTCCCCACCACCTGCAGGTACAAGCCCCATCTCATATACAGTCACTGAGCTGCAAAAGGCCTTCGTAGGTCCCCACCACGGGCCCAAAATTTCAGGGCAAAAACAGCCAATCAACCACTAAGGTGACTCTAACGAGCCACCAATAAAGCGAAACTATTTTCTTGGCACTTACTTCATCCAATGTAAAGACTGTAATTTAAAATTATAATTATTTAAAATTATATACCATTTCTTATTTGGTATTTTTACTCACTGGATCAACGCCAAACGGATATGGCGTGCCATCGTAAACGTCAGTATCATTAGGATTTAGTGTCAGCGACGCAGTGGTTCTTAGCGTCCCATTGCTGTAAAGATAATACAATACAATCATATAATTATGAACGTTACGTTTCATTTAGCATTTGAAACCTCCATTGTATTGTGCAGTGTGTAATTTTGAAAACTGACTCAGAAGATATACTGAATTACACTGGGTCCCGCTTATAACAAGTTCGGTTACAACGAGCACCCGGCTGTAATGAGCAGATTTCTTTGCACCATAATCACTGACAGCAATGGTAAAAAGTTCGGTTACAATGAGAACCCACCTACAACGAACAGTTTCTTTTGCATCTTTTTACTGGTTGTAAGCGGGACCCAGTGTAAATAGTCTTACGCTGAACAAAATAGCCTCATAATTATTTCTGTTTGTACACTCAAAATATCAATCGTGTTCAGACCCTTGACTAAAGTAGAACTTACTCGTACGGAACCCGCCATTTGGATCCAAATAAATTCAAAGACTTGGAAAAACAGTCGTTATATATGAGACCGGAGTATATGGAAAACAATGACATCAAAAGAACTAGGTAGCGTCCTCCAAACAACATAGCCCACATCTGAAAGTAATTTAGATATCTGATTATCTTATTAAACATTGCCTGATCTGGAAGTCTCTGAAAAGGATGGAGTACTGTATGTTGCAAATTCTTCCATTGCTGAAAAGGGAGTACTGTATGTTGCAAATTCTTCCATTGCTGAAAAGGGTATTTTCATTAGCCCTTTTTGGTGTTATTCATTAAATGGGTTTTGCACAACACTTCATATGTGACACTTGTATTCACCTCATTCTCCGTGTTCCATTTCGCCAACTGTTTCTCTTTGAGCACCATCCATAATGCAAAGCAGAACATCAAAAAGCCATGGCCCATGTCACCAAACATAACGGAAAAGAGGAAGGGGAATGTGATGATGGCAAACGGCGCTACAAAGTAAGGCGTTTTTTTATGTTACAAACAGAGTGCTGAATGTACAGGCGTTTGGAAGATTTCGAGTGAAATCCAGGAAAATGTGCTGTTCTTGAAGGTATTGAAAGATCATCAATATACCAACCTGGATTTACTTCTTTATAGTTAGCAATTCCATATGCATCAATGATGACTTGAAATGCGTGGGTAAATTTGTTCGTTTTGTGGTACGTGGGCAACTCTTTACTTGGAAGACTATTCACTAGAGATGGCGCTGAAGTTCTTGTTTGTTCCTAAGTATGTAACAACAAACAATTTGCACTCAAGATGATAAAAACTAGAAATTAAATCTGAACCAATCAATCTCTTTCAGCATATATTTGTGTAAACGAAGTTAATCTTTTTGTCATGGAAATCAGAGATATTTTTTTACTGATGCTTTGTGAAGAGCTCCTCGTATGGTATCCAGTTCATCCACGGGACACCATCCTTCTGCTATGAAATTCTTCTGTTCAACACTGAACATGTTCAATGTGTGATAGATCGCCTTGATTTTGCACACCTTAATGAACCAGCTGGACAAATTGTTCGATATTCCATTCAGAATCCGTGTTCTTTGGTCCTGCGACTTTGCTATAACCTGTGCGATACATCATACCGTAATAAATTGCCTGAAGAAGTGCTTCAATGATGCCATGGTTCGTGACAAATTTGAATAAGTGATTAGAATTTCGGTTTAATTTTCCCGCTATTACATTGGACAACATGAGTCTTGATATTCACAAGCATCATCAAGTTTTTCTAACCATTTAAAATGGGTAAAATGAATTTCTATTACAGATGACATTAAAACATGTTGAAAAGGCTAAAGGTGTCGCTGACAAAACCGGTACCTTATCGTCCATTCACGTCAGAGACCGATACCGAGACCGAGACAGATACAGAGAACACGTAGACAGAGCCCAATGGGGTTGTCATCTATCTCTACGCAGTGTGAACACCTCCACATAATCCTAGACAACCCATTTTTTATCTGTCTAGGTATCGGTCTTGATGTGGGGCAGTGTAAACACACCATTAGGATCTTTAATTATGTCTGTCAATTATTGAGCCAACACATTTATGTCTTTTCATTACCACTGACGCAGGCAACACTTGTGGTGAAAACAGCAACATTTGACTTACAGTATTTAAATCTTCGAGTCTCGTTCTAATTCCACTTGCCATGTTACGTCTTTCCTCTCCCGAGTCGGGGCATGGGTAAAGTGTTGCTCGAAAACTGCAAATACACCAAAAAACCTGCATTCTCTCAGTTTCTGTTTGTGTTCTGAGGATCTGTTGCGGTTAAGGAATCAAGCTCATTTACTGATGAACTTTAGTTTTAGCAATTAAAATAATAACACTGGACTGGATTCCTGTGCATGAATCCAGTCCAATGCTACTGCCCAGAAGCAAGCTCATTTGTCCAGAATCAAGCTCATTTACTGCCGATTCCTTAAGCGCAACAGATCTTCAGAACTCAAACAGAAGCTAAGGCTACGAAAACACGTGAATTATTAGTTGTTTTGTTTCTGTTTGTTCGGGTCGGTCAAAATTTGTTTAATTACCGCCCGCGTACGTAGTACGACGGGAGGTTATGTTTTCACAGGTGTCTGTCTGTTAA
>JBCAUG010572829.1:0-14539 GCA_038406175.1 Haplosyllis leylae | reverse complement strand
TATTGAATCTTGAAATGATTCCAAGTCCCAAAAGTGAAATGAAGCATGACACAAAGTTAGAACATTCTGTTCAACACAAGTCTCTGTGGCTGAGTGGGTAAGGTATTAGAATTCTAATCCATAGATGGTTGGTGTTGTAAGTTCAAATCCCACTAAAGGCAACTTTATTTTTTGCTGATTTTGAAACCCTCAATGTCAATTTTGTACAAAAATGCCAGAAATGTCAGATTTATATTATTTAGGAAAAACTCGAATACATGTGTGTAATCATAATAATAGAATACTACACATGTCTGCTGGTGCATGTCTTATAATACATGTGTGGAATCACAATGATAGAATAACACACATGTCTACTGGTGCATGTCTTATAATACATGTGTGGAATCACAATGATAGAATACTACACATGTCTACTGGTGCATGGCTTATAATACATGTGTGGAATCACAATGATAGAATGTTACACATCTTTGCTGATGTGTCATCTGGAACAACAATGTACAATTCAGCACAAAAATGAACTATTAAATACAGATGTCAAACGCTTTCTGAAAATCAAAATTTAATTGTGTTTAATTGGAAACGGATTTCGAGAGGATTTCTGTGAATTCTGAGATAAGAAAATGAACAAAAAGACGATAAATTTCAATTCAGAGTTCGGCGGAAACAGTTTCCTAACTGTTCCTGGTGCTTTTCTTTTAAGTTCAGTTCATTTAACGTTGCCACGGCAGCGCGAAGCTATTGAAACGCAACAATTAACAATGTCTGAGAAACCAAGGAATCCTCAAGAGCCGAATGTTATATGTTTGCACACCTTGATTTTCCTCCACACTACATACAAAGCCGACTTTGACATGTTTATAAACATAATACTTTTGAGTTTTTTGCCATTTGAAGTAGAAAGTTCAACTAGTTAGATGACAAAAAAAATTGAAATCAAAAAGACCTGTGCGGTTTGAACTCTCAACCTACTGATCATCAGTCAACAGGCACAGCCATCATACCACAGAGACAACTATGGGTGTGAGACAGAAAGGCTTTCAATAGCATTCAGTCATGCTCTACTGGTTCCAGTTGAATTCATCTAATTCGTCTAATTAAATGAATCCAACATTACAAAAGCAAAACTTGATTGCTTTTGCACGGCCTTTCAACTTCACCATTTCTCACTTTCCAAATGATAGCAAAAAATAAGAGCATGAATATAGATGAGTATGAACAGTGGTTAGCAAGTTTTGTATTATATTAGTGACATATTAATGCTCTTTCCGACGTTTGCCTCTCGTGAATCAGTTATATTTCTAAAAGCATCGCATTTTGCCGAGGTAATGGCTTGTTACAGCTATTCCAGATGAATTCACCAAATTCAACAAAAAGAAAAATCCACAATATTTCCCTAAGATCTGCAAAATGTTTTCAAGTACGATCTTTTGATGTTCACCGACAGGAAAATTACTTTCATCATAACAGAAAATACCTGCCACATTTTATGCAATTTTAGCCTTGTAGAATTCAGTGAATCCAGTCAGTGAAAATATCCGAAAAGGAAGAAAGAAAAAATAGAATTGGCACTGTAGGCAGTGTAGACGTATACACAGTCCTGTTCCCATCTAATTCTACGGCTGCCAAGACTCCTTTCACCACACGAGAGCGGGGACCTAAATCACCTAACCGTCTTCTGAAACGGTCCGTAACATGAGAAGGTTCGGAGGTCATCGTGACACTGTTAATTGTGCAATTGTTGCATATGATCAAGTCCTTGTATTCACTAAGGGGCTGCATTCGTTCACTGTATGTGAAAACAAGAAAGTCCTCCTGCGTGAACGCAAGAGTCATACCTACTGTCCTATCCCTGGCCCGGGGAGGGGGGTGCCCCCCTCCTGTCCTGACCTGGACCTGGCTGGGGGGGGGGGTGTATCCCCCGATGGAACACAAACTTAACAACCTGTGCAGGCAATTTTGTTTACACCAGACAGGGTGGGGCTGATGTCACCTGTGAACATGGTCTATCTCGAACGAACACTTTATGGAAAATGAAAGGATTGAACCACCTATACCATGATTTTAGAATTATTTCCGGATTTAGGCCGATCATTTCGTGACACTGCCTTGACTACGGACACACGTACCGAACCACCTAATCTCAATGCCTCACTCGTCTCTTTACACGTTCTGTATGAATTTCACATCAAACTTTGCACTTGGGGGATTCCAGTGTTTTCACTAAGATTTTGTTGACATTCACTTGTTCTGGAAAGTGACTGGTAATGTAACTTGCCTGGATAGAATGTTACGCGCCTGGATTTCTTCTTTTAATAACAAGATTAGATTTTAGATAAGATTTATGAATTCCGATAACTCTCCGTAACCTGAAGCACATGGCAAAGTAGGGAGACATTATTCAAAATTATATGATTTTTTGCACTTTTCAAAGTTTTCTGCAAAGGATTGGCTCAGCGATACCTCAGAAAGTCAGTTGCACCAGCAGGAGTGACATCCCCCTGCGGCGTTAATGACGTCCCTATGATAGGGCCTGTCTTCCTAAATCCGTCACTGTCTTGAATATGCATGTCAGAAGAAAACCTTCAACAGCATGGCATGGATGGACCATGGATTCAAACCAACAGCGCCAACACAATTTGTAACAAAGAAGTCGCTCCACAGAGGAACCCAGATGAACTGTGCACATACATACACACACACACACACAATCCACAGTCACACGCAAGCACACTACAGGTGACAGTGAAGAATTGACGAGCCGAGATGTTACCTGTGAGTTGTCAGTGTTCTACACCTGTGTGAATACTCGTCTATTCCACGTCTAACATGTGTCGCCGCTATGACATAAAACCTCCAGTTATCATGTTCAACGAGGCGATGAATGCTGCATGAAACCCGAGACTCGCACATTCCATTTCCTTCACTCTAATCGCAAGCCAAGCACTTTACTTTTTGCTATTCCTGCGAAACATCGATAACAAGCCTACAACGCACTCAACGACACTTACCTTAAAAACGACTTCACGGGAATTAAAAGCTTCAATGCAACGCGATGTATTCCAGCTGAAATATCTTTCAAGACCAAGATCAAGAGAAATGTGAGGTCAAATCTGACCTACTTGACAGCCAACTGATGTCCTAAATTCTGACCCATAAAAGCGGTACCGGCAGCATGCACACGCACCACACGCAAAGAGGTCGAGACCTATGACTTACTTTTTTACAGCGTATAGAATTCCTAGTGAGGTATCCCAGCGTTGTTTGGTACTGTTGCCGAGTCTATGAGGCTTTGCCACACCGTCCACTATTCTGATGAGTACGTGTATGTTGGTATAAACAGTCGGAATGAATGCGGCTTCCAGCCAAAAGCAGTTCGCATTGAGCAAGCTCGCAAGCGGCCCCTGCATTTAGAGGTCGTATTGAGTCCAAGTATAATCGACAATCGAATGGCAGTAGTACAGGGGCGCTCCCTCCTTGGAACCGAATTAGTTTATCACAATTTTTCTTGTCTGTAGAAATGACATTTTTCAGAACTTTTAAACCATTTATTGCCCTCCCCCAAAAGAAACATGGGTCTGGCTACATTTTCAACAACAATCAATAGGTTTGGTTAATATCAGTCATGAATGAATGTGTTAGCCTTTTGAATTCGCTCGTATTCTGCCCTGGGGGGGGGGGTGATTAGAGAGCGTCAGGGTACAATTGCCAAATTTTCTGAAAAACTGCATGAAATGAATATAATTTCGTAATGAAGCAAGGTTGATCCTTCAATACCCTGGAAAACAGAGGGCACTACGCTCTTATCGGTGGCGTTATCGTTAGCGATGCAAAATCTTTTCAGCGGAAATCGCAAAGAATTGGGCACGCTGACCCTTACGTCATCGCTAACGATCAGTGTAAACGGACCCTTTCGGGGTAAACTCGATTTTACTCTTCAATTCGATTCGTCGGTATCGGTGATGTACTCTACTTTCAATCAATGTTACCGTCATTTGCCAAACCGCAGCCCATTTAATTTACTTTTTTCTTATTATTACAACAATAGAACAAAACTGAGGCGTGTTTCAATTTGACAATTGTCCCGGAGACATTTCCTCGAAACCGCAACGCCTTATAGCCAAACCAACCCTCATCCTCGTGCCAATTGTCTCTTTCCATTCAACATGCAAATTGCTCATATCACTCAATATGTTTTTTGTTTGCAAAATACATAAAAAATTGATTATTGTCATAACCAATTATAATTTTTATCACTCTGGGAATTTAAAAAAAGTGTCAGCCACCAGGCGCTGGCGGATGCCGAAACCCGGGATTGAACCAGGGACCTTTAGATCTTCAGTCTAACGCTCTCCCAACTGAGCTATTTCGGCTGACGGAAGTGGGCGAGATCACTTCCGCGGCAGAAGGAAATGTTCAATGCATCCGTTATAATCAGTGGCGGACCCAGAGAGGGATGCTTCAAGAGACCAAATTTTAAATTCACAGGGCTTTCAGATTTTTTTTAAAAAAAGAACAGACATACGGTCGATTGCCTCTCCAACGAGATATTCTGGATCCTCCTCGTCATGCATTGTGGGTTATTGAAAATAACAAATAATATTGTGGTATTTGTAATACAATGTCGAGCACGAATAAGCGCCGGTACAGTGAAGTGTTAGACGGAGTGACTCCAAACCTCAGAGGTTTTTGTTATAAAGTTAAATTCACCATGAACAAGTATCATTCTCTGCTGCTACAATTGATGTTAATTTGGATGCGACGCACGATCAGGAGGTGAAAGTACTTACAATGTTTGTCTCCAAGCGAACAAACGAGCTGTTCCATAAAAACATATTTCCACGGTAAAACTTTCAGAGTAAATTTAAACCTCAAAGTAAAACCAAAAGCAAAAGTGATATGGATTTTCTACTATTTCCAGAGAGACACTGCAAATCCTGATAGGGTCGGAAAATAATTTCCAGGGTGCAGGCTGAAGTCTTGTCTGTAGCACTAGCTTGTGGGGGGGCGGGGGGGCGGGGGACCATGGTTCCATTTTTTTCATGTAGTTTTGGCGGGAAATTGGCCAAAATAATGGGTTGATGCCCCTACATTTATGGTTGGAACTCACTTCTCTGGCAAATCCTGGTTCCTCATGAAGGCGAGGGCACTTTTTCTGAAATCTAACATCAGTGGAGGATCTACATAGAAATATTCTCCCCCTCCCTCCCATCGGACAAAATTTATGAGGGCATTGGGCTAAAAATGTAAGGACGCCTTCTCTTAGCGGTAGGGGTTGGCACTCCGGGCGGTAAAATAATGTTTGGCAAGTTTTACACAAGCGGATCCAGGATTTTTTGGGGAGAGGGGGAAAAATTCTGAATGTGTATCAAAATATGTATCTTGCTATAGATTCTCAGCACCTTTTGGCATTTTTGAGGTAATAATGTGTGCAAAAATACATTAATTTTTGCACATAAGTTTACGGCAAAAGTCAATGTAATGTACTGTACAAAAGAGAATGAAACATCACACATGAAATGTCATGTGGTGAGACCAGAAAAATGTTATGCCTAAACAAGTGAAATTAGAAAACAAGAAATTAGGGCCCCAAAATTCATTGTGTACTATTAAATTGTACACTGGGGCCTCCTGTGGAGATCAGGGGCAGCCTGAGTACGCGGCCCCCTACTACCCCCCCCCCCCCCCGGGCTTTGGGGATGTAGGTGGTCCGCCAATGCATTCGTATCCAAGTAATCACATGAAATTGCAACACTCGACATTAAGGAGACTTGGAGATGGTCAAATCCTTCAGTTCTAGTCTAAGTTTATTCTGTTCAGTCTGTTCAGTTTAGTCACTTTTGTTATCACAAGTGCTTATTTTTGGTCATCTTCACCTAAAAAAGGTAATCTTCACCCAAAAAAGGTAATCTTCGCCTAAAATTTGTCATCTTAGTTAGATGTCAATTATGTCAATTTAGGAAAGATTGCATATTTACCCACTAAAACTGAACAAATTAAAGTTTTATTGCATTGCTGTGTATATGTATACATGAATATAGACAGAAAAATTGAAGAAATATTGATTTGTTTTAACTGACTAAACTGAGCTGAACAGACTGAACAGACTAAACTTAGACTAGAACTGAAGGATTTGACACACTCGGAGACTTGTGGCCTGTCTTTGTTTTGAACCCGTCTCGTTTTGGCACGAAAAGGGAAATCATAATCTCAGATGCACTTTGAAAGTACCACTGTCTCGTTTATTGTTTGTTTACTCTGATAAAATCTGATCGTAAACAAACCAGGTGTTTGTAAACATTTCCGACAAAGGTGTCAAGGTCACCAGACAGGTGAGCCTTTGTTTTTTGCAGAGATCAAAGGATTTTGAGTACAGGTGACTTTGATTCTTACCCGACCGAGTTCTTTTTGTCTGCAAAGTGAAACTCGAAGCCAGAAGATGGGAATTATAACCGACCACACACGTGAGGTAATGTTTTCAATCGTGTTTGTTAATTTGGGCTGAACGAGGGGGGGAGGTTGAGGCTCCTTACCAAACCCAGGAGGGGAGCCTCCTTTCTGGAACTGGAAGGAAGAGGGGTCCTTATCCACATGAATAATGGGATAGGGGACCCCTTTCCTCTCCTCCTCGCTGGCCCAGTGCATCATGAGACAGGGACACGCCCAACCCACACTGTCAGGAGCAATAGGGATGGGGGAGGGGTGTGGTCGGTATGTCTTGCGATGTTAATGGAAGGTTGTCTTGAGAGTCGTGCAAACGTTTGTTGAAACAAGAATACCTTTCAGCCGAAGGCATGCCATCTGTGTAACACATAGATCACAAAAACATGCTTTCCTTTCACTTGACCTTGATACATAGTAAATTTGACCTTGATCTTCAGATGACCTTGACCTTTAAAGTATGTTTTAGTGAAATACAAGCATTCAGAAGTAGCAGTTAGGTAAAAATATGTCAGTTTTTCATTTGACCTTGAACTTGAACCAATGACCTTGATACTCAAACTTGAACTAGCTATGGTCAAGATGTGTCGGTACACTGAAAATGAAGTTCCTAGCTATAGCAGTTCAAAAGTTATAGCCTGAACAGACAGACACACACACAGAGACAGACACACAGACAGACAGACCCGACTGAAATTATCACCTATCCGCACACGCGGATGGTAAAAACGGTCGAGGAAATTCTGTTGTCTCAATGGATGTTAGGCAGCCAATCGGTTCTTCCATGTACAGTGTACCGCTTTGGTGAAGGTGACATAGTGAAGCTGATTGGCTGAACCAAGTCGACTGTTTCTTGTGTCACCAACCAGCCTCTGTCAGAGAGGCATCTGGAATGGAATTCCTCTTTGCTATCTCGGAAGGTGATAACCATGGTCACTCATGTGCATACACAAAGATTCCACAGAGGTTGGAAAGGAGCGACAATTAATACCACCAGTATCTACAGTATGAGAGCAATTTTCTCAGAATATTTAGAGACAAAAATAAATAGGTTCGGAATCAGCAATCTGGATCTTAAGATACGCTTGGTTAAGGAGGTTTCTCAATTTTAACACCCCAAACATGCAGCCTCAATGGCAAGCAAAGTTCAGTAAAGACTCTACAATACAAGTATTGACTAAAACATGCACAAAGGCTTACAGAGGTTACAATCAATGCAAATCAAGCTACATACTACAAGTCTGTTAGTCTCCTCGAGAGAGATTACTGTGAAGCATCCTATACTAACCGTGCACCAAAAGGGAGTGCAAAAATTTGCCAGGTTCCCCCAACATGGCAAAAGTGCCACTTCACCACCTCCCCTGCACCCCACCCCCTACTGAAAATGAAAAGTTGACATTTTTGGGCAGAACTTTAAATCAGGACTTCAGATTTGCAAAATGTCACTTTAACCCGCCCCCCCCCCCCACCGTACATGACGGGAGGCTCATCGTGTAACTGCGGTAAACCTGTTTTACTAGGTTTTGTAGCCGTGTTTGGTTTTGTCACGCTGAGCACACAGAGACTGAGGTAGAGGTCGCCGAGTGCGGATCAAAGCCTCGTGTCAATCACAGGTTTAAATCAACACAGATGTTTGAACACACCGGGCGCCCTCGGCTCATCTACATATCAAAACGGGTGCCCTCGGCTCATCTACATAGTCACATGGGCGCCCTCGGCTCATCTACATATCAACACGGGCGCCCTCGGCTCATCTACATAGTCACATGGACGCCCTTGGCTCATCTACATAGTCACATGGGTGCCCTCAGCTCATCTACATATCAACACAGGCACCCTCGGCTCATCTACATATCAACATGGGTGCCCCTGGCTCATCTACATATCAACACGGGCACCCTCAGCACATCTGCATATCAACATGGACACCCTCGGCTCATCTACATATCAACATAGGTGCCCTCGGCTCATCTACATAGTCACATGGGTACCCTCAGCTCATCTACATATCAGCACAGGGTGCCTTTGGCTCATCTACATATCAACACGGGGCACCCTCAGCTCATTTACATATCAACACCGGGTGCCCGGCTCATCTACATATTGATGTGGGCCCCCTCGCCTCATCTACATATTAACATACTTGGTTCCTCTACATATTGACACAAGTACCCTCGGCTAATCTACATATTGATATTGACACAGGTGCCCTGCCTATATATTGACGTGGGCGCCTTGCAACCCCTGCCATCTCAAAGCACTTAATCACAAAGTTTAACAGGTCAAAGTGACGGCTTGAACGATCCACTTGCAATGTTAGCATTACATGCTTTCCTGGGGGATGGCAAAAAGCAAAGGCTATCTCTTGAGATTAGATCTTGGGAGAAGTTTGAGACTTACAGGGAATGCCAGATTAGCTCATCAAAGAGAGAGCATTGCAGTGGCGGATTGTTATATAATCATTTGACCATGAACTTGTTGTACTTGTTGATTGTACTTGTTATTGACCTTGTAAATAAAATACACCCACATGTTTGATCGATGGTGCTATCTTGTAGTGTAGACATGACTGTAGGAGGAGCTCATGTGATGAAGCTGTAGTCCAACAGCATAAAAGGAAGAGCCCTGCTGGGCCTTCCTTGACAGATAGAAGATAATACTTAAGCTAAAGCTGTATTATGTTTGCTGTGAAGAATAAAGCTGCAAAAGTAAACTAGAAGTAGTTTGACTATTTCTTTATTCAGGATAAAATACAAAGTTCATAGAGAGCTCAGAATCCGGATATAACAGGATCCAGGATTTTCCAGGTTAGGGGGTCAACTCCTGGGGGGACCCAACCTATTATTTTGCTCAATTTACCGAAAAACTGTATGGAAATAAAAACTTTGGACCCAGAAGGGGAGGCGCGGTCCCCTTGGATCCGGCGTTGCATTGGATTAAAAACCTGGAGGTAATATATTAAGATTTTGTATTTTGTGATGCTCCTCTGATTTCAGCTGAAGTATCATAGTCCAAAGGTTGATTGGTGGAATAAGTCAAGTTAAAGACCCTTTAACAACAACATGCAAAGATAGCTCAGAAAGATTGATCCCACAGGTCCACAGATCTGATCTCATTGGAGGTCACGTTTCTTTGTTCTATTTTTTCGTAACCTTTGAAACCTTTAATGTCAAGTTGACCAATTTGAGGTTTTTTGACGGGAAGACCAGCAGTGTTTGCGTAACACACGGAATCTACTTGGTTCCGAACTTTGTTTTGATAATGATGCAGTTTGTGTGTTTTTCCTGTGTTTCTCCCGCAAAAACCATTACTAGAAATAAACGTAAAATATGGCGTCGCAATCAACCAATGGGCATTGTTCTTCCAGATATTGTCGGAGTGTCTATGGAAAAAAATAGCATTGCTATTAGTGTCCACGTAAATGATTGGACAGCCCACTTTACGTTCAATTCTAGTAATGCGTAAGAAGACATTGATCAACGAATTAAATGTATCCTTTGTGCGTCATTAATCTTCATTCCAATCTCAACATTCAGGTAACCGATCTCCGTTACCAGAAATAATAATGGTCACTGTCCGAAATTGTTTCCTTCGTGCGAACTTTCACGTTATTCCTATCCCTAGTTGATCAATACTCCTTTCCTCCGTCTCTCTACTTTTCTCATTGCGTTAAGTCCCGCAAGATTAAAAATCAAAGCCGTGTTCCCCCAGCAAAGTTGGCCAAGCCTTGAAGCCTAATGAGGCAATTCAAGATATAGATTACTTTGTCGATTGCTGAAGACTAATCCTGGCTATAGTAACTGTTAATTATTTGACGGCATACACACAAGCAAGTAGTGAAAATATTAAATAACCCTTATTCTTAAAAATTAATTTGTGATTGTTCTTAAAAACTGCATTGTAGATTTGTCATCTTTGCTTATCGTGAAAAACCCGATTGACTACTAAATATTTGCTATTTACACTTTGGGGCCCTTCTTGGGTCCTTCTTTCGGAGGGTGGAAGAAAACCCCTGGGCCAAAACTACCCACAAGGATTATTTTGTTGAAATAATCTAGTTTTTTTTCAAAATGGGGAGGTTTTCATCTAATTGGATGAATTAGACGAATTAGACAGATGCAGTGGTGCATGAAATAAGTGCTTTTTAAAGTTCCCCACAAGCACAGTTGACTCTGTGGTGTAATGGTAAAAGCGGTTGGAATATAAGCAGGAGATCCTGGACTCAAATCCCACTTTCGTAAAATTCTTTTTGTCCAATTCATCTAATTAGACAAGACTTTTGAAAAAACTCGAATGTTGCGTCGAAATCGAAATGATTATTTAAATTTCTATGAATTTCAGGTTTTTGAGGCAGTGACTCTGTTATCACAAATGTATGTGATGTGACCCTTCGGGCATGTGTGAGTTTTGTTTTCGGTCTTTATCATTCAAGGTTTTCCGTAATTGCAATTTAATTTGATTTCAGTTTATTGCCGTCTGCGTACAAAGTACCCACCCGAGGATGTTTTTACAGATGTCTGTCTGTTGACGGGAGAAAGGGGTACCCCATGGTCACTGGTCCCTGGTCTCTGGTCCATTGTTCTATCCTGGGGGTACCACCTAGTCCTGTCCCAGGTCCTGCCCAGGGGGTACCCCAGTCAGATACCCTATATGGACCAATCAATACCACCTCATCACCACCAACACACGAAATTCTTTGCTTTACAATTTCATTTACAGCAGACGTGTGTATTTTGCCAAAACATTACACAATGGAATGTATCATGTTAAAAACTTGTAATCCCACAGTACATCACACAAAATGTTTTTCGCACACTGCAGCCCTACCTAGTATTCAAGCCATCAAGTCACGAATATGGTCCTTTTAGGTTCACAGCACTGAACTGGAAAATTGCGCAAGGCATCTAAAACATTTCACTTCACAATAAAATTAGTGGAACGATTGGAGAATACTATCCACCAGAGGACATTATGGCAAATGATCAGAATGTGACGGCATCTGGTTTTCTTTTTCTGCATAATAACTCAATTGTATTTGGGGTATATCTGCTCTATTCATGAAGTCACATTATTTTTCAAAACCTACGTCATTGACCAATACAGTAAACTGTAATCTACAAGCTTTCCCCTTACGTAAACAACTTAGGTTTTGTAATAGTAATGAACAACTCGTGTCTTGGAAGCAATCCACATTAGAGTTTTTCAAAAACACAGAATTAGCAATCATGGCAATACCTAGGACCTCAGCAATTCAGGTCTAATTCTCTGCTCTCTGAGCTATTGAGGCTTGGGATATCCTTAAATTGTCTTTAGTTCCTGCATCACTTCAATCTTGGACTTATAGAACCAATAAAGTATGACCATATGCAGATCTTAGATCTGCCAAGTAACACATGTCTCAAAGAGGAGAGCATCAGATCCAAATGGCTGAGGTCCTGAGTTCAATGCTCACTGGGGTGACATTTTGTTGCTGGATTTTTTTTCATGCAGTAAAGCCTGTGATGCCAATATTGCCATTATTGCCAATATTAATTATTTTGTGAAAAACTCGATTTGTTTTATTAAGAGAGAAGCTTCCCCATGAGGAGGGACAGACCAAGAAAAAGTTGAAGAGGTGAAGTGTCCGGACATACATGAGAAAACACTCTTTATACAGAATCTTGTTCTCTGAACAAAATCAATGGAAATTTACAATTTGCTTCCAAAAAACCGTGTGTTTCATATGTTTTATGCAATAAGCACCAGCCTCAGCATGAACGCAATGAAAGAAAGGCCACGAATCAGCCCATCCCTGTCTCCTCGATCTACTCGACACGACGTATTGTCCACCTTGAGTGTTGTTCAGGGGATCAGAACGGCTTCACGGAGACTCGAGCACATCGATCCGGTATACATCAACCCACTCACACACACTCGAGCACATCGATCTTCCCACTCACACACATACTCAAGTGCTCAATAAACTCAAATTTTTTAGACGTAAATAAGATGGCACTGATCATAATAGCAATGCAATAAGAAGGTGTCAATTAACTAATAAGTTTTGCGAATAACATTCAAAACAACCACATTAGTAATTGTTCCGCCGAGTTCTACTTCAAAAGTAAAAATAAAGTTTTGCAAAATCTCGTGTTTTAAATACATCTGCAGTACTACCCTGTATGAAGTAAAGTCTCTTACAAACACTACGAAGCGGGAATCGGACACAGACGCAATGTTATTCAGATGAACTTCATTGCGATAAGTTTTGTCTCAATTACGGCAGTGGACCTCCTCCTTTTACAAATTTCACAAAGAACAATTATGATTCTTCTCATTTTCCCGTCCGATTTTTAATTTTCATTCAGTTTAGTTTAAAACTTGTGTTTCTAGAAGTCACATACATCGCTAAGACAAGAGCCTAGAATATCCTCCTCTCATTGTGATCGGCTCCATAAGTTGCGCATCTATTGCCACATCTGACAGATCTGGCACTATGTGCTTCAGTTCTATTTTCTTGCACATATCTTGACATGTCAGTTCTTTTAATACACATTGTTAATTAGACATTTGAGTAGAATATCCTACCAAATTTATGAGTGACCATAAAAAATTAACATAGGATAAAGGAAAAGAAAGAAGTAATTGCCAGATCTGTCAACTTTGTGTTGCTGGTAATTTAGGAAAAACTCGATTGTAAGTCCCACGACGACAGACTGATAATGCTACTCGCAGACTCCCATCATACCCTTTTGACGACCTATGTCAGTAAGGTGTTTGCGCCAATGGTAGTTTAGGATTCCTCTGGTGTTGAATAGCTGGCGGCTGTGTTGAGTGGGTTCCCCTCCGGGCATCACGTACTGTACAGACGGTGTGTCCCACAACCGGGACAGCGCGTAGAGACGGTCACCACGCGGTGGTGGTTACCAGGTGCTAAAAAACATATGAGGTGCAACACTCTCCTCAAACGCGGAACATCATAAACGGCATTAATTGTTATTCAATTTATGAATTGTCATTTTTATACGTGACATAACAGTTTTCAATTTGAAAGTTTTATCTCTGTAGTTTTTTAGAGGATTATGGTGGCAATCATATACGACACATTCTTATTGCTTTGAATTAAAAAAATAAAAAACTCTTTAGGATTTTGATATCTTGGATACATTGTAGAAGAGTAGGTGAGTATACTTGCAGATAATCAGTGAACCTGAACTATTAATTATATTACAGAGGCAGAATTCGAGTTCCGAAGAAGAACTATTGTCAGTGAAGGAGAAAGAACCAGTTGTCACAACGTGGTCAATCAATTGTTTCTCACACAGATTCGACTTTTTCATAAATAACCAACAACATAAAATTGACATATCTGTCAGTCATTTATTTGGTTTACCTTACATCACAGTTGCCAACAATTTTGTAGAAAGAAAGTCACTAATATACTGATTGATAATTACATATTAAAAAATTGATGTGTCCCTTACACAACTGGCAATCTCTTGATGAATGAAACACAAAATTAACTAATATGTCATGTATGTCAACATTGTCAATGTTGTGTTATTTAGGAAAAACTCGTCTGAGTGAAGAAACCCGGAATTTGAGTAATTTTATTCTATTGCGTGTAAAGGATCTCCCCATCGGAAGAATATTCAATTCTGCCTTGTTTGTAAAGATTTTTAATGGTTGTCTGTGGGAAATTTTTATTTGGTGTCTAAAGAATGACACACACATAAAATCGTGCATGGAAATATGACAGAATTTGTAAACCAATTGTCATAAATGGTTAATAAAATACACTCCTTCAGAGCCAATTTCGGGACGAGTTCTTGATGTAGTCAGATAAAGTGATCACACCCTGGTACATAATAATTTCTGGTACTAGGAAGATCCGACCTATGTGGAGATATTACAGTTTAAATACTCTGGTAAAAAGTTAGTCATTTCAAAATTTTAAATACATTTTTGAAATATCTCCACGAAGCACCCTGAATGAACTTCCAAAAAATCTGACATTTGCGACAGTTTCAAAGAATTTTGATATCAGTTCACAATGGTTGTCTATGAGAAAAGATCATGGAGCAAAACTGGGGAGAGTTGTGTGCAAAATAATATT
>JBCAUG010572718.1:0-14539 GCA_038406175.1 Haplosyllis leylae | reverse complement strand
TGAGATCCTAGTGAGGCTCTCAACCTAGATGTGCAAGATGTGTATGCGAATGGCTGCACCGTAAATGGGACGGTGCAAGAGGAAAGAATATTTCCTTTTGGTTGAGAATATTTTGTCTCTGATGTCAATCCAAATCTATCAGGGAGTGTGTCTTGTGGACATTCAATACTAATGACCCACTGACAAATTCACATCCGACAAAATTGTATTCCAAATGTTACCTGTTTTCATTGTGTTTAAGTTAATCCTAATTGGTGTGAAAACACACGAAGATCAACCGAAATCTGAGCAGCGCAATGTAGCTGGTCTGAATTACCATCTGGAAATGATTCGAAGTACTAGAACAGAGAATGCAGTAAATGGTTACATAGGCGACACCAGTGAATGCTATTCAAATGAACAGGTGTCGCAATAAGTGTCTTTGCATTGTGCTAGGGGATAAAGTATGAGGGGATTTCTAGTTGGTAACTTTTATCGGATTATGGAATGTGTAATTGCCGGTTAAATTTGCTGTATATAAGCTTTTATTGTGATGTTTATATAGATGTGTGTTGGCAGCGTAGTAAATGCATGTAACGGACTTAGGCAATTAAAATATTAAAATGATATCGCATTCTCTGTTATTTGTTACGTAGTTTCGGTAGAAGAATCCTTCTACAAATAGAATTGCCTTGAATTGACTCTTTAATTTTCTAGTTGAAAGTTTTCCAAGACCCAATCCAATGAGACTTGTTTATGCACCAGACAGGCTACATTTACACATTCTACTTAATTCAACAGACACTGTGTCTTCAAAGAGACCCTTTGTTGCATGAAGATAACCAGGATCTGATTGCTTTAAATAAGAAACCGAACTGGTTTAACTTTTTTCGTTTTGAGATTGACTTCTAATTCCAAAGAAAAAACATAAAATGATAGCTATTGCCACATTTATTGTCTTTTCATTTCGGTATCACAAATGAAAAGTTAGAAATTGATGAACCTAAGAATAACCAGATTAGTCCTGAATTGCTTTTTGTGTGAAACCTTTTGCCTTCATTCATCTATTAGCACGTGAAAGGACAAGAAAAGGGAAAAAGAGACCTGGGAATTCATGTTAAAGTTCAACATTGATTCCTAATAAATGAATGCAGAAACGACAGTCTAATCCTTTCATTTATTCAAATTGTTTTGGCCTCTGATCATGGAGTGTTGGTGCTTAGACATGCTGTGAGCCCTTTCCTAAGAAATCATACCAATTGTATTTCCTGGATTGTCAGTGGTAGATTGTAGCTTTTTGGCAGGTTTTAAAAATACATAAATTGTGATCAAGCACAAAGTGCTCAGTGATTGTTTCTGGAGTATTTTGTTCCAAAACATCAAAAAGCAAAGAATGTTTATCTGGTGGCTTGTATTGGGAATGTGAAAATACCACTGGTTCCTGATTTTATGTTCCTGGCTACATGTTGAACTCTGATAAGGTTTCCTTCCGGAGAAATTCTAATAAAACAAAACCAAGATCTAATTTCAGCAAGTTATCTCCACAGAACTAATACCCGTGTTAATTTTTGGGTCTTTCTCGTTGAGCTTCAATGACTTTCCCTCAGCGTACAAAACTTACACAAAACGTATTCAGTGACAACTGGCATTTTCAACATGGGTCCACTGGACGTTTTCGTTTTTAACCTTATTCTGACAGATCTTCCAACTTTGTGTTAAATAATTAACAGAACTTAAAAGTTAAGGTTAAAATTGATATTTTGAATTCTTTTTTACTGACCAGATAATTCTGTATAAAATTGGTATATTTTTACAGCTAAGGAATTCATACTTCAGATTTCGTATTCTAAACCTGAACTACTATCAAATAAAACATGACCTTAATTAAACTTTTAACTCTATGTTGTCACAATAAGGTTGAAGACGAATAACTCGACTCGACTCGCTTTACTCGATCCTTATGAATGATAGTCAAAGGATAGAAAAGATTTGTCGCAGAAATTTATTCAGTGATAGTTCTTCCCTTGGGATTCTTGTCTTATCATCACTAAGTAATTTATGGGCAGAGCAGCTGAGACATTATCATCAAATAAAGAGACATCTTATCCAGTTAGGTGGAATTTGTTCCCAAATGAGTCATAACTCAGCTTAATGTCTTCACTACTTAGTAAACTATCAATAAAGTCGATCGTAATTGTGCTACATGAGGAACTGTCAGCTAAACTGAAATATATGCGCTGTTGGTCGCGAACTAATGAGGATTCTACAAGGATTTTGTTTAAGCCCATTTCTGAGGAAATCCACAGGTGAGTGAATGGGCAACTGGTGTTGCAGTAGTTTATTATTTTATCATGGGCAAGATGAGTCTCAAATTGATCAATCCCGATCTTTCAGATTTATATCATTGTTTTGACCAGTGTGTGTATTCGTGACAGGAACGTTTGTTCGGGGATGACGTCATCAAATCAACAGCCAATCAGCACAAAGGGCACACACGTAGACGGACGGACGGACACACACACACACACACACACACACAAAGGGACACGCGCGCAAAGATTCTTATATTTGTATGTGAGATACACGTAACAATAAAACTAAAAAGCTGGAAAATGACATAAAAAATTGTCCTTATTCAAATGTGGTATAATAAAATCAATTAGACAATATAGTTCTATCTAAACAGGACAAAGGGTCTCAATTGCCACCTTTTTAGATTCTTGTCTTTTTGAAAAATAGAGATCCACAGATTAATTCCTGTGAACTCTGTGTCGAGTATCCTGTGTATTTTATCGGTTTTCATGGACAGTTGCTGAGCAGGTGTTGCACAACAAGCTTATTTACTTGATTAAAATCCATGACATCCATCTAAAAAATCAACAGACGTGTCCATTGTTGAAAATGTGGGAAGTTGACGATACCATTAATTCCAGAACATCAACGTACATTTGTCAATGTTGACTTTTTAACGACTCTATTTTGACCTGATTTCAAGTAAATTAATATGTTTCTATAAAGAGTGACTCAAAGAAGGTCATGTCAACAATGAGGTTATTTAGTGACGCTTTGAGACCTAATCAACACTTCCATAGAAAGTTCGAAATTTAAGATCGATTCTCATGCAATCTAAACGTTGATACAGACATGTTCGATGGCCATGAGAAGTGGTTGATAGAATTTCCTAAAATGTCATGTCTTCGACTTTCTTCTTTATTAACATAGACTTGTGTTTTTTTATTTTGAACACCATTCTTTAGATTTCGCTTATTTTCCATATTCATCCCTTCTACCCATATTTTTCTTATCTTTTGAGTATTATCATTTGTTTTCTGACACAAAAGACAAAAATATCGGACCTTTCAATGTTAAAGTTCAGAGCTGATTCTTCGTAAATGTGTTTGAACGTGACAGCACAATCCTTTATTTTATTTGCGATGTTTGACCTTTTGATCGGGAAGTTCACCACTTCTCCATGATGGCATGGGTTGCTTGACGTAGTGATTTCAGCACTTTTCTGATCTGAGGATAAAGGGCCCTGCATGAAAATTCAAATGCAAAACAATGCCAGAAAATTATTCTTCAATCACCACAGAAAATGTCCTAAAAGAGGTCGGTGTCATTGTAAATGTACCTGTCGATGAAACAACGATTAACCGTCAGACTCTAAAAACGTTGTACTCGAAGCTGAAGCAATGACTGGCAAAAGGATTCCTTTCGCAAAAATGCTCTCTCCTGGAAGCACAACCTTCATCATAACTGCAATGTGGATAATAGAAGCTCATCGGGTTTAAAGCAAAAGGTTTCTGGGAGTGGGCTCCAACTTATTAGTTTGCTGAAAAGATGACCTCCCTGTTATTTTACTAATTTAAAAAAACCAAGGGTCCCTATTACTTACCAATAATTAGCCCCTCCCATGAATAGAAGCTTCTCTTAAAATAGTTTAAAATAACAAAAATTTAGTTGAACTAAAAGTAAAGTTGGAAGGCAGGAACAGTTGCAACAAGACCTATGTGCATGTGGAGAACCTTGGAACAACTGTTCTCACAGGACAAGGGAGTCAGATATCAACTGAAGGAGTTTTTCATTATTTCCAGACAAATATTGGCACAGATTTAGTTCGTATCCAGCGTCATCATCAGTGTAAAATAAAACCAAAAACAGCTTCTCTTGGCAATAGATTTCATTTCAGAAACAGGAACGTCTCTTGGGGGATTCGATCTTACCACTAGAAGCCACATTTTTCTCCTTTCTTTGTGTTCTTTGCACAGACAATTTTAGCTGGAGACTGAGATTCGCACGACAGACACAGAACTACTGTAAAAGTCGGCAGGATAAGTCAATTTTTGAATATTTTCCAGGACCACTAACACGTCAACTTAGAATCAATGCCAGAGAATTAGATCTAATTCCCTTTGGCTGTGTTGAAAGTAAATGAAATTTTAACGTCATGTCATGACAGCCTTTGTTTTCTTCAGATTCTTTGACACGACTTCCATTTCCTACCAAGTGCGAGGGAGCCAATAAGTCGGAGAGGGACTTGTTTGAGAAGGGCTGTGTCAACAATGTGGTTATTTAGTGAAGCTTTTAGACCTCATCAACACTTTTATTGAATCTCCTGTTATTAAGGTCTGTTGTCACGCAAAGCCCTTGTAAGTAGGAAAGGATATGGAAGTCAAAGGAGCAACAGTCATAATATTACCAGTGCGCTTTATTCGTCTTCAGAATAGCCCCGAATGTAGGGAGAAAGACTTAGTTGGTAATGCAGTGATTTACATAGGGAATAAGCATAACAACGAAATATAAAATGTCAATTCCAAGGAATTTCACCATTGTCCAAAATGATAATCGACATATTTTTAGTTGCCCAATGAGTTCCAAATCTTAAAGCTAGAACCGATCATAGCAGAAATTGAAGACAGCACGTATGTACTCAAACCTGGTGGCTACCAATGTCCTCTGGAAAATGCCGGAATATTATCCAAATATTGAATCTTTGAGGAAGTATGTCCAATATCCAGGTGAAAATAAAGCAACGCCACCTATGTTTTATAGGCAACTCATAATTGCAAAGTTTGGAGCTGTTTCTGAATGAGATAAAGTACCATGTTCACAAACTATTAATATTTCAGAACATCTGCTGGAAAATGTATTACTTTTAGATCTATATCAGTTGAACAACCGACCCAATTTGGTTCACATCAAAAACATTAAACAATCATTTCGCAAATACTTCAAAACGTCTAAAATTCTTGGATTTCGTTAAGTATAGTTTGAAAATTGGCAGCAACACACAAATTTGACAGACTTCAACGAATCACACTCTGAAGTTGAGACCAGATCTTTGGAAGAAATTCCTGAATAAGAATTTACTAAGGCCCCATTTAAAACCCCAGCTGTGATTCTATTGCTGATCAAGACGGACTTTTATCTATTTAGGTGGAATCATGTCCCGAATGGGCAATAGCTCACCCGATGCATTGAGCAGCGGTCGAGTTGAATATCCGCGGTAATTAAAGCTGTAAAGACGCATCGTCCTGAGAGAGTTTCCTTTTACCGAGCTATCAGTAAGTGAGCTCTGAATGGTTATTGCCTCATTCACACACCGACGGCGAGATGTGATCTTGGGCTTTAACGAGAAATTTATTTTCAATTGGCTATAAATCTTGTGGTGTTATTATTTAAATATTGAGAGTTATAAATACGTTTTATGGAAAAGAGTAAGTCGATTCATAAAAAGCCATTATGCTTTTTAAAATATAAAATTTCATTTTGTCAAAGTTGCTTCAGTAAGTCGTTACCTTATATAGAGGAGAGTTGGGGGTACAACTGACCTAAGAAAAGATGTCCATTTGAACCACCTTCCCCAAACAGCAAGGTCTGTTTTGCCCCTCCTCCAAATCTATCAGATTTTAAACCACACTCCGGATGATGCTTTGCTTTAGCAATCTCCTAATAATTACACTGAAGCATTTATTTTGCACTGTACCCTTTGAACAAGAAACCTTCAAATTACAAGGATTATTCTACAAAATCCCGTGGTTCCTTCTCAAACTGTCGAACAAGTGTTTCTAATTTTCATTTATTGCCTGCAACAACCTTGAGTGTTATTTGTCAACGTACGTCCTCTAATTACAGTACCTCATCGATTTCGTACACTGTGTCAATATTTCATTACTTTCCTCGAATACATCAAACGAATGGTAGCAGACGTCCTAACCTTGTAAAGGTACAACTGAGTTAGTGGAAGTCTTTGTCCTGCCCACACAAAGAAGGATTGGAGCTTCATATGACGCCAGGTATAGCTTGCAACTATATCATGAAGCAAAGTATCGTGACATATTATTTCAATTTAATACAAGCATCAAAGTTATTATTGCACAAGAAAGTTTCTTTGAAGTATGAAATTCAAACTTTCACGGTATCCAATAGCTAGATAGGATTATTGCTTTTACCATGAAATGGAGTCATGCTCAGGAGTTCTTAAATATTCAATTCAATATCAATTTTGTCCTTGAAGTTTCATAAATATTATGACAAATTGAAACTGAAAACTTGAACCATTGATTTTTCTTGTTCATGTACCGATAACTAATAACTGTTAATGATCATTACTGGCAATCATCGCCAAAAATGACCGCCCAGTCAGCCAATGACATTTGTTTCACCAAGCATTGTTGAAGTATTAATGAACAAGATTTCATTGTATCCGTGAAAACGATTGGACAGCCGAAAGTGCGATCATTGCCAGTAATGTGCTCACTTAAAACAACCATCACAACACAGACCATGAAAAGCTCACTCTCGCTTTCAGACTTTTTACGTCACCAAGAATCCAAACAGGGTATAGTGTCCACGGTTTTCCCTCAAACCCTATCACACAATGTACCATGAGCAAAATAACTCGCTATTATATGTGGTATTATTTTGTTCCTTTTATTTCACTCTTCCTCTTAAAGATATCGTCAACTCCTCTGTCTACGTTTTTCAGTGAACACTCGTCATTGCATTGTGTGTGGGTGTATGAAAGAGTCATGCTGATATGCAACTGTCAAACAGGGATTGGTACCTACGGCATGAAAAAAACACCGGTGGGATTTAAATTTTACATTGACTCGTTATGTGGCATTTTAGAGTAATCAAGAGACTGCAACAGTCAACTGTTTTACATTTGTTAGTGGTTTTGATGAAAACTCTTATTGTAGAAACAACTTTCCGTGGCACATGTAGGCATTAGAAATTTGTAACGATTCAAATTTTATGAAAACAAGTAACCTTTTTCTTATTTTTCTTAGGATTTGTAAGATTTCCATGGATATTTCTTGTCTTGTAAAGAGATTTGAATCCCACCCATGAAAATGCTCATCTGACTTCATCAAAAAAGTTGAGATCCATTTTGCGCTGCGCATTCCCTCGTCACATACTGCAGATAGCATCGCGTGAGACAAGTAATACAGCAAATGCTAATCCAGCGCGTCAAATTGCAGGCAGAAAGTGCAAGATAAAAGCAAGACTTTTTCTTCACAAAGGATTTCTTAAGTAGCTTCTCCAGCAAAATTGTCATCGGCTTCCTGAGAAAATAGGGTCAATTTGGTATACGCGTTGTAATTAATTCTGTATATTTTCGTGCTAAATCTACCTTTGTAAGTTTCAGCTTGAGTTAGATGGATGATCGGATTTAAGGTTAATATACGTCATTCCTTGTCCTTATGAGTTGTACAGACTAGAATTCATGCCATCTCTCCGATTTCTAAGGGAATAATTTACCTATTTAAAAGTTAGTTAAAAGCGTTGCATGTTCTACAGAAAGACAATCTGTACTTTCATTTAACAAGAATATCATATTTATTTTCTATTTTCTGCCTGGATCCATTTACAATTTGCCCAATTTAGCTCGACTAGTTTCAAGATAAATGCCAGAACTATTCGTAGGAAGTTTCTACAACAACTTTTATTCCAGGATTGGAATGTTTTATCATAGTTCGTTACTGGCTTAAATTCTACTTTTAACTGAAAAATTCCGCTACATTCATCAGATTGTGACCATTTGACAACAAAAGCTCTATTTGGTTTCAGGAGAGACTCAGATATTCTTTTGACATTTTGAAGCTCGAACCGTCAAAAGGCTGTGCTGCTGTGTTGCAAAAAAAAAGACAAATATCCTTTTAAATTTTTTTAAAAAATTATATTTGTATGACCATATTATGTTTCGTGCTTTCCAGGATGTCCTGTGCAGAAGACTTTTCTGAGATAATCTTACATGTAGCAGCCAAGTAATTCACAATTTGTCAGATTTAGACTTTATTCATTGGTGACTACGATTCATCTTGTTGGTTACTTCGAGGGGTATGTAACATCCTGCCCTGGAGGGGGGTTGTTAACATCCTTTGGCAGTTTTATGATAATTAGGCAGGTCTACTTTAACCTGCAGTCATTGGTTAGAATTTGTTTACATGAGAATGTTGTCATGATGTCATTTAGACTCTATGTGCCACCAATTGGGTCAACGATGCAATGTAATATTTCCCGATGAGCCTAATTACACGAGCACCTCGGAACTTATTTTTTCTTTTAAAGAAATATTTCCCGAAAAAAATATAGTAGCTTTGTTACCAAAAAATCTACCATTCAAAACTTCCAGCAGGTTTGCCACCCACTGCATTACGGCTGGGTTTTGAAGCATTTAAATGAGTCAATTTGTGCCTTTTTGCCTTTTTGAACACATTGTCACCGATTTCATTTTTTGACATTTTGAAGTTGTTGTCAGGTGTTCAACCTTTTTTCTGCTTTGGTTGAAAAATAACGCCCGAAGGCAAGTCTGCCAGTCTGGAAATCGGATTAAATAAAAAGGGATATTTTGTGTCTTTATTTGAGCTAAAAAATAACTAACCTCGAAGTGTCTAGACATGGAAAGAAAATTGATCAAAATAAAATATTTATTTGACTTTCATCGATTAATCAATATCTATATATCTAATCAAGGATGTACACCTAAAAGTCACCATTGTTCGCAGAAAAATAATTTGCCTTTATCTACTTCCGTGATTGCCTTTATTTGAGGTCGCCCAAAACATACACACCATTGTATTCCAGTGACTACAAATTTTAGAGCCACGCTTCATTACCTCGGAACTATGCAATAAGACTGGAAAAATTAATGTAAACACAGAAAATCATACAATCAGATACTCCTAAAAATAACGCAATTGAATTATCACGTCGCCTATTTTGACACTGGTCTCCACACAATGAAAATTATCTGACAATGTGAAGACCATCAAATTTGAGAAACACAGTCCACAGTCCTTTGAGCAGCTTTTGTCCTTCAATATTTTGTGTCATTCCTCTTGATTTTTTCGAGAAACATTGTTGTTTTGATTTTACATCAAGTCAAATTACAAAGGACAAAATTTCCTCAATTCTGGCTGACATCGCTATAATACATACAGCTGAGACCAATAGTTGTGCTCAAATGTAACTTCGCGAAACGTTTTGTGTACATTACTAGCTATTCCTATCGATTGCCTTTTTCAATGAGCATAAGTAGATGGTGCCTCTGCTTGCAAACAAATAGACTGGACCCAATAGAAATGCTTTATTCCAGACACACCTTTCTTTGCATGACTATATATGGTCGTATAAGGGGACTTAACAAAAGATGATGCTCATTTGTTTACATGTAACCTTGCTTACACGACCTCACTTTTTCTAGTAATACATAACTTCAACCCTTAGCTGCTCTCATAAAACTGTTTTCAAAATGTTGACTTCATTCACATCTACACTTTCTTTCTCTAATCCTCTGCATGTGGACCGCAGTGATAGCAAGTTGTACAGAATAAGTTAATTGATTTTCCATAATCTGGGCGTAAGAAGCATTTATCCAATACATGCAAGTCAAGAAATCTCACTTAGTATCCTTGGTGAATGCAGAAATTAATCACTCCTCACAGTATCGATTTGGGTTCAAATTGAGGAAAAGAAAAAGTCTTTTATCACTGAATTCGACGACTGATGTTTTATGCGCCTTTTTTCTGAAAAAAAGTTTACATAGATATATTCCTTCATATGAGCCATACATGCAAGCATACTTTTTGACCTTGTTTGGTAATTAATTTTTATTGAGACGTTAACGGAGGTCGATGGGTGCTCTCTGAGGTGATAACGTTCTTTAATGAACTTACCTGACAATTACCGCCCTGTCACCCTCAAAGATCACTCCCCGAAAGAGACGGATTGTGTGTACTCCGTGACCTGGAGATCAAACGTAGGAAAACAAAACGTGAGAGCAGAACGAGAACGGAGCAACAGTGTGGTTTGATGACTTTGGTGCACCAGCTAAAAACATTTTCCTTGGTTTTGACTTCCCATAAAAGTGAGTCTTCACTCGTAATTTCATAAAAAGTTGTGGCGTCAAGTGAAAAGGACTGGACATGGGTGGCTAAAAAAAACATAAATTCAACAAACGGACTCGTTGCCGAGTCATCTGAAAGTTAAATGGATTATACTTCAAATGAAATTGGTTTAGTATCTAAATTTGCCACCCCAAAAATCAATACTTTGAATTTTGTGTTTCAGTATGCACAATTAAATATTTGTAAACCTTGGTTTTCAAGGACATTTGTGAATGATTTTTAGGTAAGTAAGTGTAAATACATATCATTGTGCAAGTCTATTAAATTTTAAGAATTGAACAAAATCTTTCGGCCTGAAAAATAGCTAATTTTAAGTATTTGAGCATTAGTAGTTAGTGCTCCGTGATTTCAACGTCTGAGCGTCAATATGTGCGTAGATCAAGTACAAGAAAAAAAATACCAGTCGCAGCAAATATCACTATTCATTAAAAATGCACCCGTCGACCTCCGTTAACGTCTCCATATATATAAGTTATTTACTAAAATGCTTCCACTAAAAGTCATTTTTGGATGTGAGCTTTATCTGGGCCAAATATAGATGTAGAACTTCTTTCGATCGATATGAAGCCTGAACAAAGGTTTTTTTTAATCTCTGTACACTCATTATGAAATGAAAGTATGAGGGCAATCATGGCCTCAGGTACTGAACCAATTTTGTAGTCTTACTACAAAACTCTTGAGACTCTCACACTTAAATAGTGCAATACCCTAAGGAGTTTAATACTCTTTTTAACATTGCATGATTTTAATATTTATTTTAACAGAAACATAAACCCACATAGTGTATTTTAAACAAACAGATGATCCACAAGTCCTGCGTTTTCGTTAGGATAGCCATATGTTATCAACTATATCAGTGTTCCATCAGCTTCTAATCCGCCTTTGATGTTGCAGTTCTACGGATTACTAATCCTAATACAATTTCACTGTATTACAGCTGGGCGGTCACTATCTTAAACGGAAAAATATTACAATATAAAAATGACCATTGGAAAACACTATTCCAGAGGGAAATGTTAATTGGAACTTTTTATAAAAAGGATACTGTTTTGATTTATACGTCGTTTCACGGCATTCATTCACCGTCAAACGTAATATTTTATGGTCATTATTTACACTTTCTAACAAGGCCAATAAAAGTTGCCGTGCCATACTTTAAACAAACACGAAATGAAAGTGAAATTGAACGTTCTACATCACCTACGTTGAAAGCCACTAGTTGTCACGTATAGATATTTATAAAGTATCAAATCATTCCAAATACGTTGGAGTTAGCGAGAGGTCAGTTTACTCAGAGGCAGTAGGTGTTCGTTACACAGAGATAACCGGATTTTGCAGTCACACTGGAACCGTGATAGAGTACTCCATCTTACTTCAAAGAGAATTCCCCACTAATACTCTACTCGCTTCTGTCGCACTATAATGTAGATGTAATTGGGTAAATGGGTTTTTGCCGATTGTCAACCTATTCTGACTTTCAACTTTCAAAAGTTAGAAATGTCATTCCAAGTGCGAAATTTTATTTCAAGGAGCTTTAATTGTCAAAGACAGATTTTTTAGACATATATATTTTGGTGGCTACTGTTGAAAACAATCAGTGCCCAACCACTATTTTAACATCTATTGAGTTGTTTATTTTTCAGGTTTTGTTGTGACGCAATGTATCACAACCAATGTGATCACAACTGAATTTGCCCTGCACCTACCAACACTGAGACGACAATGGCTTCTGTGCATTGTTTCTAAAAAGGTTGACACTGTCGCAGTGTGAGTAGAACTTCTCCGTGTGAATGTGTCTTTACAAATCTTTTATCAAGTACAACTTTCACCATACCTTGTACGTTATCAGTGTTGTGAATTGAGATACAGGTTGGGCACGGTTCTACTTAATTCAAATATTTCACCACACCTTCTCTCACCATTTAATGTTAAAATGATCTGTTGATTCAAATTCCATCTAATGTGAAGGAAAATGTTGCCAACAAATCAATTCAAATTAACCGTACCCGACCTGTATATCACAGAGATTCCTTTCAGAAAGTTCGACACAAAGCAAGAAGAAAGAAATATCCAATTTGGTGCACATTTTTGGTGCACATTGTTAATATTTGGTTTGGAAACGTTTGAAAACTCACCTCAATTTCATTTCCAATTTCCAGTGCGATTTTACAGTTTTAAATTTGTTGAAAATAATTCTGCAAATTTATACAGTAAATTTAAAACTCGTTGCGTTAAACATCATTGTTTGACAGCTATGTCGTGCCGAACCAAAACAGACATTGCCTGCAAAAAGACTTAGGGAAGCAGGCAATTAGACATTGATATGGCAGAGATTTTTTTTCAATCCCAGACAAATATTTGAAGAGATCTCCTGTTCATATGCAGCATCATTACCTCTGTAAAATAATACTGAACAGTCTTCTTGCGTCCAACAATCATCATTTCAAGAAAATAATGAGACCTTTACGATTAACTTTCAACAGCAGTTGCATGAGTTCCCTATGTTACTTATTGCAATCTCTGCCTGTTTTTACAATTTTCTACAACACGGCATTTGCATGATCAGCCCAGTCATAGCTCTTAATGTACGAAAGAAACATTTGGAAACAAAAATGAACAATGTAATTAAAAATTTATAATGTAAGAGATCATTTCATTAAAGCTCGTTACTTCACAATTTTATCCTTGTTGCTGGCTTGTTTAGAGTCAGCTGAGTGATTGAAAGACCAGGCCCATAGTTTTTGGGGAATATAATGCCTTAGTACTTTTATAATAAGTAGGTAGACTTTCAGTTGCAGTCATTGCTTGTAATTTGTTTAAACAGTATACTATCATGACGTCATACATGCCAGCAAAGCGAACGTTCAACGACGCAACGTCATTTTATGTTTTAGTACACAAAAGTTTTAGCGTTAATATCATTTACTTTCATTCAACATCAAACAACATTCATTCTTCGACTCTCCGACATTCTAATTGATCATTTAATGCTTCATATGTAATTAAAACTGAGTACCAACATTTGATCCTTTCAACTATTGAAAACTATTTCTTTTGTTGAATCTTGTCGTCTTGACACTTTCGATCGTACTGAAGCCCCGATGGGGTGTTAGTACTGTAAACACATTAGGTTCAAATGTCTCAATAAGTTAGTTGCCCTGCCTTTACTGTAATATTCCACCACCAGATAAAGGAGGATGATACATTCAAAAATATTTTCTCTTGCAAAATCAGGTACATCACAAATAGTAATTTCAAGAAGTACTGGGAATTAAAGGGAAGTTTTATTGGAGAGGGTAATAATTCAATACTTACAGGAATATTCTATGGCCATAAATAGTGCACATCTAACGAAATACAAAATGACTTAAGTGAGAATTTGCACATTGGAAGATATCAGATTGGCCTTATTGCATTATCCTGAATCCTCAGAGGAGAGTGTATCATGCTCTGAAGAGAAATTGTCCTACCTAATCTCTGCACGTGACGACATCTTTCAATTGAAATCCAATTCCTTCCGATATTGTAAGATTTTACGCTCGAATGATTTCTAAATAGTTTCAGAGACAGTTACAGATTCCGTTTCCTTGATAAACGTCAGTTAAAAAGTAGAAGTCTTTCGTGAACGTCGCTTTGATAACGTTACACGATTATATCACATCCACCGTTCTTATTCTGTGAAAATTGCAACAAACTTCTTCATCGTTTCATATTACTGGATCTAAGTGACACATTATCACGAAAACATAAAGCAATCCGTAAACAAATGTTGTCTTTTAAGGCCATGTGAATAACAATTTTGAATTGTTTGTGTGTTTTGAGACAACAACTTCTAATAGATGTTTCACGACTCACAACAAACTTGAGCATTCTCAAAAGTGTAGCAGATCGCTTGCTTATCACCTATTAGAACGCTGTTTTCCATTTGTCTAAGTTGTGCCCACTAAATATTTGAAATCCTATGTTATTCGATGCAGACTACACACGATAGAAAAGTAACGCAAACTTTCTGAATACCTAATTAGGTCACGGATTCATTCAACTGTGTCTGAACTATTTTCCTCGAAGTTATCATGTTTAAGTGCAGATACACCTCAGGTTACAGTTTTGTTTACCATGAGCAAAACGTTATCATGTTGGTCAGAAAC